>JAFELO010000545.1:408894-427717 GCA_017140195.1 Eumaeus atala | reverse complement strand
CCGCTATTGGCCTCACAAAACGAGTCACCTGTACTTTGTCGCACACGAACATGGCAATGTTTTGGCTCATGTAACAGAATAATAAGGAAATGCTAACTTTTGCACGAGATCTTGACTGTAACCGACGCGGACAGAGTCGCGGGCAATTCTATGCTATTCAGTAGGAAATTGATGTGTCCATTATTAACTTCATACCAGGATTGTCCAGCGACAAAACCGTAGGCAACAGTCTACGGTTTTACGGCGGAAACTGTTGCATACGCTGCCGCGTCTCGTACGGCCTCCTGGCACATTGGGAGGATGGGCAAATGCCCACGCAGTAACCACCGGCTTAATGGATGCTTATGCTGCTAAAAATGAAAATCTCATGAATATTCTCATCTTTTGCGGTGATTCTCTAAAGTGAGTCGTCCGGAAGTCTCAATTGGCAGCAAGATTAAATACTTTTCAAACACTTGCCCATTTTTATCGATATGATGCAAATTTTACAAATAGCGTTACTCTCTATATACAATTTCTAAATAAACATTTAAAGGTTTTGACATTTAGTGAGAGAATACAAATTAGAATAAGCTCGCTAAAGAGGCAATGGGCAGGACACACACTCTGAAGAACAGATGGCATCACTCAGAAGAATAGATAGGTGGGCCAGTAGGGTTCCGGATGGAGACCGCGATTGGGAGAGTTTGTGCTCGTGGACCGTTTGGGAAGACGACCTCCGTGCAGTGGCCGGTCCGGGATGGATACGAGTATCAGGAGATCAGTCGCGAGGCGTTCATTGAAAGAGGCCTACGTCCAGCAGCGGATCGATAAAGTTTCATAATGGTGATGAATCATGATGAGAGAAGTCGCATCATTATTAAATATAATTAATTAATTACAGCTGTATCAAGCTGAATGTATCAGCAACTAAGCGGAAATTATGTAACTTTTGTAACACGTTGATTTAATCTCACAATTCAACATCGACCGTCTTGGCGGTGATTAAAAGAGGTCTATTCTATGCAAAGGATAACGAACCTTTCCTAGCGTTAATGACGAACTTGTAAACTTCAAAAGTTGTGTTAAATGTGTACTTACTGCTTTGCAGCGGTATTGGGCCTGCACGTCCAAGGTGGTACCTCTCGCTCACATAATACCGCCGCAAATAGACAGTCGTGTTGTAGCGTTCCTTGCTGCTTGGGAGTTTCCAGAGCCCCACGGAGGGGAAAACAAAGAAAGGACCTTATGTAGATGTTTATGGGCGTCAGAATCATGAAAACGCTCCGACCGCTCGTTTGTTCTTATACCATAAAACAACAACAGTTCCTAGCCCCCTATTTGTATCCATCATATCGAAGTGTCAAATCGTTGGTGGTGCTACGCAGCGCAGAGATACTTAGCCCCCCATGTTCCACCATTACCTTTAACTGCTACCGTGGCCAGGACTATTGGTTTTCCATTGAGATTAATGCTCCTAACTGCCATGCTGAGCGGGCGCAGATCGGTCGTCTTAGCGTCCATTGAATGATGAGGCGTATGTCCAGCAGTGGACCGATAGGGGCCGATAATGGTGATGATGATATCATAGGGTCACAATTGGTGGCCGGTGTCGATCCAGGAGTCACAAGATTAGCAGCGGTGGGAAAGTGTGTTGGGTCAAGCCCATTTAAAAGGATACTATGATAAGGGATAATTTGCCCAATATATTCCAAAGGTTCCATAGACAGGTATGGTGTGGAGACGGCCAAGAGGAATGCCAGTGCTGCATGCCTGGTATGCCCGCTCCAGTAAATTTTCTATATTAGTTAATAGTATTAATCTGTTACTCAAAAGCTCGAGTATACCAAAGTGGTCATTATTCGAAATGGCATTGCATTTTGTGCATCCGTCAAACCAGTCCCGACTGTGTATTATGTACAATATGGCGAGGCATGACAATTAAAAGAAAATCCGCTAAAATATGCCTTATTTTCACGGCATATAATGCATTTTACAATGTCCTTCGTTCTGACCAACGGTGAGCGTGGGTCAGATAAGAAATTACAAGTTATTTAAAATTGATCTTTTTGTAACTTGTAATTAAGAGTTAGGCCACATAGCATGTAGGTCGGTGAACTCGGTTTAATCTACTGTTTCAATTTTATATAAGCCAATAAGACAGAAATCTCAAGAATTGTATGACTGTGAATGAAACGAAAATCGTGCGGGAACCGGTGAAAACAGTGAAATTTATACCATGGGATACGCCTATAAGTCATGGGGAAGGCCTAGTACTAAATAGCTACCGTGGCACCACCATCCGTTTACACAATTGATAACATATAATTATTTTTACTCAACTCCTTTTTTGTAATTAATTCAAAAAGAGCAGTCAATAGAGCATAATCTGTAATTTATACATAATAATAATAATATAATACATTCCTTCAATAAGTTATTCCTTCCTTTTCTCGGGTCTAACACAAGATAACAGGAGCGTCATTCAAAAAAGCGAACACCATAAAAACATAAACAGAACCTTTTAAAAACAAATCATGATAAAAACACCAAACGAAAACAATTTAAAACGTACTTTTATATAAATGCTTTAAAACTGTACGCCCCACAATCCTTTGGGGTTACACCAAACGTATATTTTGGTTAAACGACACTTTATTATCCCTGTGTTTATCCGTTTTGTGGAATTAGGAACGATTTCACCGTTGTACTGTCGGGATTATGTTAAATTGCCTCAGACGCCAAACGACAATATAATTTTCCCCAGAAACGGTTAATGATATGGCAGCCCTAACACGCTCACGGTATAATCGAGTGACAAACTATTTTAAAAGCGACAATTACCCAAACCACAGGAGGCCAGCGCAACCATATCTTAAACCACGATTTACTAAATTACTAATAGACTTAAGAAAATGGTACTAACCATTGATAGTAAAACCGATTTCCTTAGTACACTAGTAACCCGTTGTCATCATCGCCAGTCCTACAACCTGTCATTGAGGAGTCACGGTTATCATCGTCATAACCATTAATCATTATTAATACTTAAACAACATAGCCACATGAAAAATAAAAGCATATATAACTTGAACGCTACTTTATTATCATTATGTGTAACGGTTTACAATTATAAAAATAAAAACAATTTAGAAATGTTGAATCTTTCATATATATTAAACCTTAACTTTAAACATAATTATATTAAATAAAAACAACATGTTGGCTTTTTAAACATATTAGTCCATTTAGATAGGATATTTATATTTTAATATCATTCTTCGAACACAACACATGTTTGGTGTGGTTACGCCGTTGACTTCATTTTAACCTATAATTAAACTTGGATTACGAGAATTGTATTGCTTAATTTTGTCAATAAGAACCGGCCCCAAATACTCACCAAATGAATAGTAATTTTGTTTTCGGATTAAATCGTTCCCAACACGCGACACAAACCACTTTTCTATTCTCGACTCGGTTCCGAGCCGTCATTTTACACAATTTTACCCAATTGCTCTCCGTTCTTAGAATTAATTTGATATTAGCGTTTGTAAAACGCAAGGTGTGGTTTTATATCCACCCAATGGTTAGTCTGAAGAGCATTTGAACAACCTGTCTTTAAATGTTATCTATACATATGTTTTGTGATCAACTCGATTTATCTATAATTTTATCAATTTAGTATTAAACCTAAGGATACTGTTTAGTTTAAATCATACCAATCATAATAAAATGAGATAAAAAATTATAAGTGAGCTTTTTTTTGTTGTCGTTTGAAGTATCATTATCTAAATAGGAAGACAAACCGATAAAAATACTTTAAGTTTGTTTCGAAAGAAATAAGCGCGATAAAAAAATTATAAAGTTTGAGAACATATTCTACCAATCCACTTAGAAGTATTAAGATAGTTGAATATTTAAATAATATTTATTTTATGTTGTTTCAGGAAGCCCAAACCAGTGCAGCAGAACGATGGAGTGGACGAGGGCCCGAACACAACATGGCTCTTCAACAGATTTTAAATTTCCAAGAGGCGAGAGCAATACATAAGACCTCACTTCCAATATATAAAGAAAATGGTTTACCTTCCCCACCAGGAGTAAACCATTACTACGACCAACACAAGACAGAAAAAAATATGGAGGGGCATTATGACGCACGGGCTCTGGAACAACTGAAACTTGAAGCTGAATTCCGAAAACTGATTGAGAGATCAGGAAACAACGAGTCTCTCAGGTATTTCCAGCACATGTTTCAAGCAAAACAAAATGCAGAGCAATTGAATGGTAGACACAAAGAAAGTTCACATGATTGTGAATCAAAGGAAAATCCACGTACAGCCTCAACTAACAACAAACCAGACGAATCCGGAGTGGATAAGGAGAGATCTCCTAGGAGAACATCGTCTGAAATCTCTCCGCGCCATAAAAATCAGAACTCTGCGTCTTCTAGTCCAATTTTAACAAATTCCCCACCTGATTCATCACCTTTAAACCACTTACAGAACATGCAGCCATTTGTTTTTAGAAAAATGGGACACATGGATATAAATCAAGAAGAAGCAAGACAAAACATTTATGAATCTGACGCGAGGAAAAAAGCAAAGACTGAATTTTTGAGGCAGCAATATTTAAATTTCCAAATTCCAAATAACATAAATGTTCCCCCAATGTCATCATCACTGTGTCATCAAGCAGCCGTTGTAGCTGCCCTCAGTCAAAATCCGATGGGTCTTGCTTCGTTGCAAGCACTTCTACCCCAAATGTCATCAAGAAACGAAGATAGCGCTGACAATAGAATCAGTCATGAGCTTAGTAAATCTAGAAGCAGTTCAAGACCAGACGAAGAAAGTGTTCTTAATTTAAGCAAAGATGCATATGTTGAAGCAGCTCAGAAAACTCGAGATTTGATGTTAGGAAAGAGTTTGATTCCGCCCAAACGACAATGGGGTGCATCACAAATGCCACTCAATCTTGGTACACATTTCGTTAATCCAACCACAGGGAAAAAGCGAGTACAATGCAACGTATGTCTAAAAACCTTCTGTGATAAAGGTGCATTAAAAATACATTTCTCTGCGGTACACCTTCGGGAGATGCACAAATGTACTGTGGAAGGCTGTATCATGATGTTTAGTTCTAGACGATCTAGAAACAGACATAGTGCTAATCCAAATCCAAAGCTACACTCTCCACATCTGAGAAGGAAAATATCGCCCCATGATGGGAGAAGTTCACAGTCACACCCCGTTTTGATTTCACCGCACAGTTCTAGTTTAAATATGCCACCAGCTATCAATCCAATGCACCCTTTCGGATCATATCCTTTATTAAACCCATCTAATAATTTAAGACAATTCCCACAGAATATGAACTTAGATTTTAAAAATAATATCAACTTTTCTTCAGCATTGGATCAATCTCTAATGTACAGAAGAGAATCTAGTTCGGCCGAAATTAAGGATCACGATGGTCAAGCTGAATCAGACGAAGACGATGGAATTGTGGTTGTAGCTGGTGATGAGGATGATGACGAAAATGATCACATAATCGATAATCATTACTATTCTCATCTCAATAAGTCTTCGGGCTCAGTAGAAGATTCGGAAGCTGAATACGATCACAATAATAGCGATAACAACGAAAATCCTGAAAAGAAAAAAGACGATAACAATGGTGCTGAAATATTAAAACGAAAACGTAAAAATTGCAATCCCACTCGTGTCCCAAATAACTACACGGCAAGTGTTGATGACACAACTAAAACAAATACAGATCATCAACGGGAAAATGACAATGTTCTAGACTTAAAACGAGTTAAACAAGAGTATGATACAGACAATTCTAACTTATTATGCAGAAAAAGTGAGGAGTGCAACGAAATAAGGAAGGAACTGCCATCAATTAAAGTAGAACCTAACGACGTTGATTATAACGTCCAAGATTTGAGTGTCAAAGAAGAACCCGATGAAAAGATAAACCAGATTAAAGTAAACGACAGATTAAATTATAACAATGAAGTTTACTCATCTGAAAATTCACTTAAACGATTAGAGAGTTTATCGCGAGGAGATTTTCCTATTTCTAACAAGAAATCAGAACACAATTCGAGGGTATATTTGCCAGCGAATGATACAAATGATCTTTCTGACAGATCTCCGTCTTCATCTGCATCTAGTTATGAAAATATTCCTGAGGACTCCAATCAGATTCATGGACATTTTGAAAACGGATTTTTCGTTACGATTACGGATGTACCAATCGACAATGATAATCCTCTTAAATGTAGAGCTTGTGATAAACTTTTTCAAAACATTTTCATTTTAAGGACCCACTATCAAAATGTACACTTAAAAGTGATGTACAAATGTACCTATGATGGCTGTATGGCTGCATTTCCTTCAAAGCATACCAGGGACAGACACAGTTTGAACGTGAACTTACACAAGAAATTACTCCCAGAAGCGAAAGCTAATGAAACGAATGTCTTAAGTATAGCCAAGGATCAAATGGCTCTTATATCGGTTGAAGAAAAAGAAACAGCCGTAGCCCACATAGACTCTTATAGATACTATCAGGCAAAGAAATCAGAAAAGCCCAAGCCTTTCATCGACCAAGCCCACCTTAGTGCGGCATACCACTCCTTACAACTCCGTGAATCATACCTAAATAGTCGAGAATTGTTCTCACAGCACCCATTTCTGTTAACTCCATTTGGAATGCTTCCAAACTTTCCAACTCTACCTTTTGGCTTTTTACCACCAAGCCTTAATTCTTTTGGATGTCAAAACTTTCCATCCCCTCTAACGCATAAAGTCGACTATTGCATCGACGAAGAGGTGCCAACTATGAACAAAGACGGTTATTACCCATGCAAGTGTTGTCGAGAGTGTTTCAAGGACCTAACAAGTCTGAAAATGCATTGCGAAAGTGTGCATGTCCAACAGCTACACAAGTGTTTAGTGAGTTGGTGTAACGCTGCGTTCTTCTCTAGGACTACAAGAAATACCCATAGCGAAGCGCATCTTAATCAAATACAAAATAGAGTGCAAACGTGATCAAATAAAACGTTAGTTCGTTAAGGGCATTTGTGAATATTTAGACGTACCAAATAATATAGTTAAGCCAGTACCTTTTATCCTCTGTACTTTTAGACAAATAGTCCAGTAACTCTAAGTGTACTAGGGGTTAAGAATGTAAGACATCATTCATTTTTATTATTGTAAATACGCATATTTTATATTACGCGCAATACTCATAAAATTTGACTCATTTTGTGATCATAATGTTTATCTTAATTAATCTCATGCGTACCTTAGGTCAGCTCATAAACTTTTCATCAATAAGGAAGCTTTAAGTTTGGACAGTATCAATTTTAATTAACGAATCATACGTATACGCTATAAGCCATTTTTTAATTATTTGATGGTGATAAACGAAATATACACTGAAATCCTGTAACCATAAAGAAGGAGGATACCTGCTTTATAAAATTTTCCAAAAAATTACTTAATTTATTTGTCATTAAACTGTTTCTATCTATTGACATTCCATGGTGCCTTTCACTGAGTCAAAAAAAAATGTATTTCCTAATGACGTATTATATATAGTATTTTTCCGTACATATTTTATAAAACCTAAATATTTTCTTTCTAAAACATTCCATTAACATCGTGCAATATTGTAAAAAATTAATTGTATATCTTCATAGTGTAATTATAGAAATTAGTAGACATGTTGATTATTTGCAATATTGTCGTCAGCCATATTTATATTTTAGCTGTAAAATATTCAAAAGTGACAATATGCATGCAATATTTAAAAATAAATATTTCCAGAAATTGGAAATAAGAATTAACTTTCATTTATGGACTTAGTCATTGTCAATTTTTTTTTAATATTCAAAGGAAGACTCAGAGTCAAACCGCATTAAAATCTGTATTTAATATTTATTGACTTTATAATCGCCTATTATGAACATTATCTGCTGTATGGACGCTTTATTTTTCTTTACCTCCTGTGTAATACAGATTACCCAAGACAAAAATAGCATCAATAATTTCGGGATGGCTTCACTTATTGCGTTTACTTTTCTCGAGCCTATTAAAAGCATTACTTTTCTTAATAAGTTTTTAAAATTTGTAATTAAATCGAAGCTTCTAAAGAAAACTGAAACAAATTTTGAACTCAATTTTTATTTCAAACTCTCTAATGAAATAAGTAGGTCTTAAAATAATCATCATCATCATTATCAGCCCTCATCAGTCCACCGCTGGACGTGGGCCTCTTTCAATGGACGCCAAAACGAACGATCTCCTGCTACTCGCATCCATCACGGACCGGATACTGCACGGAGATTGTCTTCCCACCTGGTGAACCGACACTTCGTCTTCCTAAACGCGGCCTCCACTACAGAACCTGCCATCTGTACTTCTGAGTGTGTGACCAGCCCATTGCCAATTCAGCGAGCTGATTCGGATACCTTAGTTCTCTGCCTGTTGACTTCTTTAAGAATTATGTCGGACAGAGAAACACCCAACATAGCACCTCCAATACCCCGTTGAGCTACCGTAAACTTGCGGACCAGTCCTAAATTAAGAGGCCGTGTTTCAGCCCCGTAGGTCATCACGGGGAGAACGCATTGGTTTAAGACTTTCGTCTCTAAGCTCTGCGGTATAGGCGACGTGAGGATGTGACGAAGCTTCCGGAGTGCTGCCCAACCAAACTGATTCCTTGTATCGGCTTCCTTCTCGAAGTCATATCTACCAAATTGCAATAGTTGCCCGAGGTAGACGTATTCATCTACGACTTCGAGAATAGCACCATCGACGTTGACCGGCCTAGGGAGAACGTGTTCGTAGAACATGACCTTTGTCTTGTCCAAGGTCATCCCAAGGCCAATACGTCGGGAGGACACATTTAGGCTGTGCAACATTTCCTGCAAGCTCTACTATTAAAGTAATACATACTGATTTATATCATGATCAAGAATTTCTTAAAATGACGAGTACAATTAATTTCATCTGTATTTGTTTAATCATACACATACTGTACTGTATTGTAATTAACTTAACTCTATTGTAACATTGCATATGCACAAATTGTACAGTAACATATTATCTTTTCGCTATTCTGGTGCTAAACATTATAAATAATGTCTCACTGTAAAATATTTTCAAAGTCTAATAGATAATAATATTATTGTAAGGCATAAATTGTACTGTACTGTATTGTATTGTTAGTAAGAACCAAAAAAGTATTAAAGCATGTTCTACTTCCTTTGCCAAACAACTATACTTAAATAAAATTTCAAGGTACTTAATAATTTATTTTATTTGTTAACTTAATTTAGATTTCTTTTCATTATGAGCTGGACTTCTTACGAAAGGACTGGCTCTATCTCGCTCTAAACAGAGCGGGTTGCAGAGATAGCAGAGAGGCCCTTGCCCGGCAGTGGGATACGCCAGATTAAAAATAATAATAACAATAAGATCTATTCACATATATGCCACTCCAATTACGATATGGATATAATCACTGACAACTGTCAAAGAGGTAGTGCTATGTTGCATTGCAGCCGGAAATTGCCGGCACGACCGGGAATTACATCTCGCTCACATGATCTCGACGTAGCGATAGTTACGTTCTCGCACTTGAGTGGCTTATGAGTTCCCTGTGGAACGTTTGAGGAGAGGAGGGAAGAAAGGCAATACGTCTTTATAGCAATAAAACGTATGTGTATGTAGATATTCGTCAGAGCGCTCCGGCTGCTTGTACGTCCCTTTACACTATAAAAAATCCACTTCACGGAACCAGTTCTCAAATACAAAACGAATCACTAATTATTTGGGAGGAAAATCAACAGACAGACAACTGCATCACTGTCGGGTATTCAGTCACATCTTACAAGACGTGTATAAGTTGTGCTGCATTGGAACCGTATCGGGCTTGCGCACTGAATACGTATAGTAGCGGGGGGGAAATGGATGCGCGTGTCAGGAGACCCATCTTGGTGTTCATTGAAAGAGGCATTCGGCTTTATTCGAGTAGTGGACCGATAAACGCTGATGATGACGAATGGAGCAATTGAGCAATCAGTCAGGCCTTCACTGATACACACACGTTCAGATGTAATTTATTTAATTTTTTATAGTAGGTAGTTTTTTTCTAGTAAAAGGCTCCGATTACTCGTTTTCCCCATCAAACTAGCAATCGGAGCCTTTCGAAGACTACCTGCGCCCATAGACATCCGTAATTTTTGCCAAGCGCGCCTTGCCTCAACCCATCCAATTAGCCAACGGCTACTCACAAAACGTACGAAATGCGACACCATAGTTGTCACTTTTTAGTGTCATGTAAGCGAGAGGTACCTCCCCGGTCGTGCTTTCCCAATTCCGCTACAATGCAGCATGCCACTACCTTGCTTAAAATATCCTTTGTATAGGTAAACAGATAGATATCTGACCAATGTTACTATGCAGACGTGTTCCCTTCCAACGCCATGGCAGATGTGCCCTTGACCCCTTAAACGCAACTCCAGGCTTGTCGGCTCGACCGGAGAGGTACCACCGGCACACATAAAAGCGTGAAACCTCCTAGATCATGCCAAACGAACTAGGCTTTTTATATAGTATAGAAGGGCAAACGAGAAATCGGAGGCTTTACTACGACTACTGACGCCCATGAACATCCGCACAATTACCGTTCCGATAAGATGCCCTAGTTTTCCCCTCCCTAATGGATCACCGGCTACTCACACACCGCATGAAACGCGTGACTGAAGGTGTCACTGTACGGCGGTATTACGGGAGCGAGAGGTACCTCCCCGATCATGCCGGCCCAATTCCGCTGTTTATTATAATTTCCGCTGGTTATTAATATAATAAAGACAAATTAGCCTGTATCTATACTAATATTATAAAGCTCAACGGTTTGTTTGAACGCGCTAATCTCAGCAACTACTGTCCGAATTGTAAAAATATTTTTGTTGAATAACCCATTTGTCGAAGAAGATTTCATACCACGACGCTACGATATATAGGTTCGGAGTTACGCGGGAGAAACCGCGAGGCGCGGCTTGTAAGAATAAATCGGGCAGGGTGTGGACCAGTTTAGTCTAGTCTAGAATAATGCTATAATTACTTTTATAAATATGTAATGATAGAAATCGAAGCTCCTGGAAGGCGAATCGCCTTAATTGAACGTACTGTTTACCCCGGCATCGAATCACGCCATAACGAGCGTGACATTTGCGTCACGTCGCGACATTTCCCGACGTGACGTCGCGTGACGTGTCACGTGAATATTTAAGCGGGGCTCATTACGGACGACATTCGGAGCTACGACAAATTGATTTCGTGTCGACGGCCGACAAAAAACCATTTTCGACGGCGGCAAATTTATTCAAAATGTTGTCTAAACTTTATTGAAAATTGATTCAATAAAATGTGTAGTGTCACGACACGCGACTTTTCGCTTTTATTGTTTTAGATCATTTTCAAATAGTGAAGCACCAAGTGCAGTTGTATTCGAATTGGGCCGGCGCGATGGAAGAATTCTCGCCCACAACATCACCGCAAAGCGATATGTTCAAGGAAGAGGTAGTGCCATGCTGCATAGGAGGAGATAGCGCCATGCGTGGTGCATGAGACTACGCCCTCCTATGCAACGATGGCCTTCCCACCTGGTGAACAGTCGACCATCACTTCGTTTTCCTAAACGCGGCCTCCACTCCAGAACCTTACTGGCCCACCTGCCACCTGATCTTCCGAAACTGTGACCAGCCCATTGTCACTTCATCACATTGTACACCCTAATAATAACTTTCTCCGCAGACCGTTGCCTCGTATCCAAACTAGAAAAAAAAGAACAGAAGTACAAAGCGCAATAAAAATAACGTAACCATTTATTATTTTGAATATTTTAATTTCGAACGCTACTTAAAGAATAAAAATACATTTTGAACATTTAAATTTCGAATCTCGAACGCTATTTAGAAAATATAAATGCAGGCGCTGACGTCACATATCAGGTCCGTTCGGATTTACATAATCAACTCCCTCACATACATTTGCATTTGAAATTCGAACTCGATTGTGAAGCCGTGGACATACGTACCTACTGCTGCTTTTTTTTTTAAATATTCTCATAAAGGTATAAAACAAAATTATGAAAAGGAGAATAAGGATTGTTATTTTCTTTTTCATAATTATTTTTAAGGATTTATATATTAATATAGAATATAAATATAATTTCTAAAAATGATTATAATAGAAACATGTTATAGTATATGAATTATTATTTATATAAATAGATAATAACAAAAGTCATTATTAAGTGATTATTTATATTTCTAAATTTTTACGGTTTCATCGCTGAGCTAAATAGTATGTGAGTTATTCAATGTTTCTTACAGTTTTTAAGTATATGCTATTTTACTTCGAGAATATAATTTGCTATTTGTAATATTAAGAATGCTTAATCTATATTTTTATATCAATTAAATTGTAAATTGTTTAGAGAAACAAAGTCACCGCTGTTATGGAGAAAATATGAAACTTACTGCGGAGCCATTTAAACTCTAGGGTAGATTTTGCGTTTTATTTTGAAAGGGAGGTTTAGTTTGAAGTCGAAATAGGAAAACGAACTTCACAGGCATCAACAGGATGATAATCATGGATCAGTTTTTAAAAGATTTTTTTATTCATCCCGGTTGCGCAATATTTTTGTTCCTTTGAGGAATTATATTAGGAAAACGCGTAGCTCCAAATAAACATTTTTAACGTATTGTGTACACGGCCTTAATCTATCCGTCAGATCGATCAAAGAGTCTCATATTTACGAAGGCATGCTTTAACATGTGTACATAAGGCTTAAATTGTATTGCACGTATAAAAACAGTAGAAGGTATCAGTAGTGGTTGGCGCATTCAAAATAAGAATCCGAACGTCCTGTTGTCAGCAATTTGTTTTGAGAACACTTCTAATTCGCAAAAAGAACGAGGCTTCTATGTTTAAAAAGTAACGTCACGCGAGGTTTATTAAGCTGCGTTCAGATTAGCTTTTACTTTTGTACATTGGTTCAAAAAAGGACAGGAGACTAAAATGCTTTATCCTAACATAATTATATACAGAAGCCATTCAAGAAAGTTATATCAAGGGGTAAGGATGAAAAAACGTTATCATTGTTTACATTCAATAAACTTACCGCCCAATAACTCAACGCCAAATGCCAGAAAGTTTTCGTAAGCTAGGTAAATTAGGCTAGGCCTAAAAGTAAAAAAGAAATAATTATTACAAATGGCACGTTAGGCGGAAGCGACTAAAATCATTATTGAAATATAAACTTTTTTACCCCAAGTCTTGAGAGCCGGATCATAATGCAGTACCCTGCTTTCCACCTCTCCTCTGCCTCTTTATATTAGTTGAATAAGAGAATATATCATTAATATGGAAAAAGGTCTTTCTTTGCTGCATTACAGCCGAACGGCCCGGCATGACCGTAGAAGTAAGCACCTCCCGCTTAGATACGCAGTGCCTCCTCTGTGTGTGTATGTGGCTGTCGTCTTATTATTCGAAGGCTCTATTGTACGTTTGCCTCCAAAAAGACAGACAAAGAGCCAGACAGACAGACAACAAAGTGATCAGTCAGTTTTCACTATAAAGGCGCGGAGCCCTAAAAATCTTTTATAATATTTTTGTAAATAAAAGAATTTATACTTAAAATATAAACAAAAGAAACAGCCACAGTGAACACAGCCTTAGTTTCAAAATTTGAATATGAAAAGTTTGAAATGGAGCTTTCTAGACGGTTTTTATCTTTTGCGTTTGCCGTTAATGAGTGTGGCTTCTAAGGGAGCCAGATTATTCGGGGGCTTGTTATTAACATAGGCAATTTCGTTTTTGAATTTCGAATTTAATGTTATAGTTTGGCTTGTAATTTCCACGGTACGTTCCATTTCACGTGATTGTATGGTGTCCAACTGTGCAAGTACTATTAAAACAAAATCTCAGGAATTATATTTTTATGGCAATGTGACTAATTGCTGATGTTCATAGGCGTCGGTAATCGTAAAAGGGAGGCTCCCTTGTCCCCTATATTATTTTAGATAGTGCCATGCTGCATAGGAGGAGGGAGTGCTCGGCATGGTGCATGACACTATATCCTCCTATACAACAGAATTGGGCCATCACGACCGGGGAAGTACCTCTCGCTCACGTGATACCGGCATAATCTAACGGCGTCGGTGTCTCGTTCCATGTGGTTCGTGAGTAGCTGGTGGCCAATTGTGGGAGGGAATGATAGGAGGGCAATGTATTTGCGTAACAATCATGTGAATGTCCATGGGCGTCGGTAGTCACCAAAATAACTGATTGCTCGTTTGGCCCCCAATGCTATAAAAAATTGTTTGCGATGTACTGTAAAACTATTGAACAAATTACTATAAAATTTGTGATAAAGATTTTATAGATTACAAAATATTCATATACTTCACTAGTGCTGTCACTAAACTGCCTGTAACGGTTTTTAGAACCTTCCAAGGAAACCTGCTAATTCAGATACAAACTGGGAATACCGTGGTCGGAATTCAAATTCAGATAATTTGAATATGGAATAAAGAAGCGTGGCCGCGGGCTTGGCATATCGCACGCCATTACCAAGTCGCCATATTTGATTGGTATTTGTCAGATATTGTTTGATGGCGATCTGCAAAAACTTACGTAGACACCTAATTATATATTGCCATGTTTTTGTTATGGCACAGGGGGGAAAATGAGCAAATCTCAGAAATTACGACATCTACTCTACTTCGCCTAACGAGCTCTCTGAATTAGGCTGCAGAGGAGGCATCCAGCAATGCAAAAAAAATACAATCACATTTATTTTTCCGAATTTAATTTAAATATTTAAATTAACTGAAATATAAAAAAAATCTGGACTTATTTTATAGTATATGGGGACAAATGAGCAGCCGAGCCATATTACGACTACGACGATATCGACACCGTAATTATGCAGATGAACATCATCTGCACTATTACATTGAGGTGTTGCCCTTCTTTCCTTCTCCAATCTAATGGGTCACCAGCTAATTGCAAACGACACGAAATGCTGCACCGAAG
Source organism: Eumaeus atala (assembly GCA_017140195.1). Taxonomy (NCBI): domain Eukaryota; kingdom Metazoa; phylum Arthropoda; class Insecta; order Lepidoptera; family Lycaenidae; genus Eumaeus; species Eumaeus atala. The sequence goes on along the minus strand of JAFELO010000545.1, from coordinate 412,613 downwards.
ATGTCCTACCATGGCGGTATCGTGTGAACGAAAGGTGCCTCCCCGGTCGTGCTCGCCGAATTCCACAACAATGCATCATGGCATCAGTGCACATATTCGGTTATACTTGATAGCAAAAGGCCGAGGTGGTTTTTGTTAGTAGGAGTTCGTTTTACCCTTATATTCCGACTAATCGGAGGGAGGAGGATTACCATCTGGAAAAAAGATAGTTACCTACCGTACAAAAATATTTGCACTTAGTAAAAGATAGTTACCTACCGTACAAAAATATTTGCACTTAGTAAAAGATAGTTACCTACCGTACAAAAATATTTGCACTTAGTTAAAGTTACGTAAAAGTACGGTACCAAATTGTATAAAGCCACTAACAATTTAGAGGGAACAAAATGTATTGAACAATTTTGATTGTTGAAGCCCATCAATTTATTATGTTTTTAGCGTTATAATTATTTAATCCTTCCACGATAAGCGACAGTAGCAATGGCGTCCTCAAACATTTGGACGTAACTGTCAAATATTGTTAGGCCGCCATCTTCGTTTAGAATTTTCACCATGTTGTAAAATTTGAAATTTATTTCAATTCTAATAATTCTTTTTATTTTATTTTTATATCTTAAACCTTCCACGGGAATTATAAATAAATCTTTAATCTATTCGAGGGTGAAAATCCATTCACTAGATTTTGAGAAAACAGATCAGATACACCAGTGTCTGACACACTTTGGTTATTTTGTTTTGTAATGAGTACTATCGACAGCCCCGGTTTCGCCCAAAAATAACAGGGGTCAAATTATACACTAAACCATCCGCAGGATACGCTTTGTTTAAGGATGGAAACCGCATGAAAATCCATTCATTTTTTTTGAGTTATGAGAAAATCGGTCACATATAGACTGATATATTTTGGTGAATTTGTTTTATAATAAGTATAGGGGAAGAAAAAGTACAACCTCCTTTAGCAATTATTAATGATGCAGGTGTGTGTCCCCGGTTTTACGCCGCTTAACTCATTACACACGGATAGTGTCCATGCCAGGTTAAATAAGCAAGCTTTACATAAATAGTGCCAACTGCTACGTGTAACAAATGTGTACTTAAATATGACAACTACATGGCATAGGTACATAAGGTGCACCTACAATACCACTTAGGTAGTATCAGAATAGGTCGCTAAAGACCAGATTTCTCAAACATAATATTCTGTAAGAGGCAGTGTCGTACTGCACTGCAGCCTAATAAAAAAAAGGGCTGGCGTGGTGAGAGCATGAGTAGATACCGCCATAAAGTGATAGTTATGCTGTCGCGTTTCGTACGGTTTGTGAGTTTCCAGTGGTCTATTTGTGAGGCGGTGAAGAGGGAACGCCTCCGGGAGACAGGAACTCTGCATAACAATTGTGTAGATGTCAATGGATTTTGATAGTACAGTATTATTCGAACACCATGAACACTGAATATAATGGATACAAATTGATTTGAAAATTTACCTTTTTTATCGTATCGGTAGAGAAGTAGGGTCAAATATTTCAGCGGGCACTATGAATATATTTGATGTTATCTCCATGTGTTAAGTAAAGAAAATTGTAATTCTTATATTCCTATTAATATTGGAAGTTGAAATGTAATAGCTAACCTTAGGCTGATAATGGCGTTAGTATAAAAGTATAAAGTTATTTAAATTTGGAAACCAAATTCAAATCCATTATTCGAATGCCTTCCGAATTTTGAAATCGAAGCGTTTTCCATATTTAAAAAAAGCATTTTAGCAAATATTTTAGCTCGAAGCTCTCAATCTGTGAGAAAGTGATGTCGTGATGGGATATTTAAATTTTTACAATTTCTCAAATGCCTCCGGAATTCCACATGTTTAGGTATTGAAGATTTATACTGGATTGGACTTAAATATTTGTAGGCGGTCCCAATTTTTATTTCTTTTTAATTATGCAGAAAAAAATTGTAAAACGAATTTAGGATAGAGAATTACTTAAAAGAAAATTAATTCATTGTTAAAACAGAAAAATTACAATTTACATTGAGACTAAATTAAATCGTCCTTGTGGGCAGTAATAATAATAATAATAATATCTGTGGAGGTCACTCTACAGGACTAGGCATGTGCTAAGTACCTTAAAGACTTGTGTTGTAACACAAGTCTTTAAGGTACCAGACAATGGAAAGATATTTAATATTTTTATACATTTAAGACATTTTTAATTTCATATATTTAAGATTTTTATTGTAGAAATACATACAACACAACCATGACCTAAGTATAATTCGAACCCGCGACCTCCGGCCGTAACACGCGAACAAACCGCCAAGTTACCAACTGAGCCAGCCGGTCGTCAAGTGATTTTAATTTACAAACTTATATTTGTAGTTCACTTCATACAAAATGTGTGCATACGCGCAAATTATTTTTTCAACTTCTTTCTATACGTAAGTCGTAGCTCCGGCGCTCGAATCCGGTATTTAACGAACTATTCACATATCTACAAGCTTGTACGGAACTCGAGGCGATTACGACTCGCGTTTTACCAATGTGTTCACTACTGCTGACGTCCATTTGAGGTAAATGCTCATAGTTACTATCTGCAGCAGGGGCCCGACAAGGCTGATAGTGATGAATGATGATAACTTCACTGGCATCACCTCGCAGCTTACTAAGGAAGGCCATGAAGGCCTTCCTCGACAAAACATTCAACACAAATAAATATTCAGTTCACACAATCAAACAAACTTTTCAGCTTTATATTATTAGTAGGTAATCCTGAAAGTTCCGGGACGTTCCAGAATTTGACCGTAGGCTATATCTGGCCTATGTGGTAATACAACATTCAATTAAATAAATAATTAATAAAGTACATATTTTTCTTTAAACATAATAAACATTACGTTTCCAGCTATATGCAATTTTAACGCAGAATATATAACAATTTTATATAAATTTTCTCCTCTGCTCTGATAATAAAATATCACAACTACAATATAAGTTGTAAGCTATTTTGGTTCTTGTGTTTGTTTAGCAAATGCACAGAAGGCATACAAGCGTGATTCTTAAATGATTCTAACACCTGGATATACTCGTCGGCTTTTTAAGCGAATGCAAGCTTTGCACAGCAAGAGGTACTTAAATGTTTACAAAACCTTGAAGACTTCAACTACTTTCAATGCTGACTGTACCTAATTTAAACTGCATTCAAATAATATTTGATACGGCCTCGCGGGTAGCAAACTGCGACATTGACGTGTTTCGTTATTTAAATTTTAAATTTTAAAGTGAAAGAGTATTCCAGTTTTTAACATTCCTACCGAATTCATGTGATTAAAATACCCACCGAATAATTCAAAAACATTTCACCGAACAATTATGGTTGTTTAAAAATTTGAAATTTAAATAGAATTCTTACTGAAATCGATTTAAAATTGTTGGAATATCGAACAATCTTAATGTTTGATACGTAAATTCGCCCTCTAGGGTGACACAGTGTGAGAACAAGATGTCGTGATTCGGTATTTAAATCGCTATCAGATTCTTAAAATGCCTACCGAATTTGAGCGTGCTTCTATATGCAAATTTTACTAACAGGTAAATAAAAAATAAAGCCCAGTTATGTTTAGATTTTTTTTTTTACAAGCTAAGTTAGGTATTTAGTAGAAAGCAGTACAGAAAAAGATACGCTAATGCGACTTTTCACCTGTTTGAAATAGTTTACACTCGG
>JAFELO010000545.1:345638-408269 GCA_017140195.1 Eumaeus atala | reverse complement strand
CGATCAGTGGCGCGCGAAAGGTGTATGTCCAGCTGTGTGATTAACGTCATAGGAGGACAGAGAGAGAGAAATGGACTATTAAAGCCACTGGAGAGAGGAAGAATGGAATGCAACGTATCTGCATGTCGGCATAGCCATTATGCCGATGTTCATAAAGACTCCGATTTCACGTTTACTAAAAAAAAAAAGGTAATAAGAAAACCAAACCTTCTATTTACTTGTTGACATATTTACATTATTATCATATCATCCAGGCGCTCCAAGATTATATTTTTATCAAGTAGTTACCGCTGTCGATCCTGCAGACACAGAAGTAGCAGCGGTAGTCGGAGCTAAGTATAAAAACCTAACATGCAGCAAAGTTTAAAAGATCATTAATTAACCCGATACACGCAAAAATACCAACACGGAAGCCTAAGGGATACTCGATTATCGAACGCAATCAGAAGCTCGTGCCGATTTCGGGCAAATCGATTTAAAATTGGATTATAAAATTCGCCCATCGCACATCACGCCATTGTTACATGACAGATGGTGTGCAGGATTTAATGGCTGAAGATTCGAAACTAAACGTTAAACTTGTCTGCCTAATAAAACTAAATTATATCCATCACTCAAAACTTTTTTATTGAAACTTTAATTATAGACGCAGCAGGTAGGTAGGTATCCACTTAATATCGATTAGTCATTTCAACGAACTATCTGCAGCACCATTTCAATCTATGTCTAAAAAAAATAAAAAAGTACCTTCACGCCTGTTATCCCCGAAGAGGTAGGCAGAGGTGTGCCAGTACATGGCTACATACACTGAAGCCCATCCCCACCATGGTTCAAGCCCTGTCGTAGCGGTGGGGCTTAGTAGCCTGGGGTAAACCCACGCGAAGCCGATTGAACCGAGGGGGATCTTTGCACCCCTCTTGTAAGAAGAGGTGACTTAAAGATCAGGAGGAGGAATCGCCCTCGGTACCCCCTTTATAAGAAGAGGGGGTAATGAACAACAGTTTGAGGCGCTTTTACGCACGGAGCAAGGGGCGAGGATGGGAACCTCACCCCAATGCACTGCCCGAAAGTCGGTGGGGTTGTCCTGTAGTGCTGAGCAACCGCATCTGTGGAGGTGGAGTTGGACCCTTAGCGGGCTGACTAGTCATCGAGGTGCCCTGATGACACGGCTCCCACAGCCCACACGGCTAACGGTCTTAACAGGCGACACCTGCACCGTTACACCACAGTAATAAAGTAGAACAAGTCATGAAACTAAAAAAAAACTTCGCTAATTAATGCAATTAGCCCCAGTTGATAGTTGAATATAACGAGTGGCCAATTTGTGTTAGGCATTTATACGGCTCACCTGGTTGCCATCCCTTTTTTTGACTGTTTAATTCGCCATCGCCATCTAATAAAGTCTCCGCGTAGATTGGAGAGAGAATCTGGAAACACTTTCTACTCCTTCAGATTAAATTCGTCACGGGTCCCAAGGCAGATCTGAGCATTCCCTCGGGCACCCATCGATCATATCAAGAGGTCACAAGCGGTGGCCGCTGTCGATCGAGACACACACAGGAGTAGCAGCGGTAGGAGAATTTGATGGACCATGCCTATGTTTAAAAAAAAAGAGCCAACACCAAAAGCCACTGAATAGGTCCTTACAAAACTAACACCCTGTGTGCAGAGTTTACTGATATTTAATTTAATAAAGATGTTCAATGTTTTGTAGACAAGCTGGCGCAGTGATAACATAGCTCGGGTAAGCCAACCATGTTGCGTAAGAGGTCGCGGGTCCGAATCCCGCCCAGGTCATAGACAAAGACATTGTAGTGTCTCTCACTCCTCTGTGGTGAAGGTGGGTACGGATCCCCATTTATGATCCTCTCCGAGAGCTGAACGTTCACGTCAGCGTCGAGGTGATTTTAGCTAAAGAGTGCGCGCTGCTCCAGACGACCGAGTCAGTGAAGGTGGGATATCTCGGTCCATCTGGCCATGATAATAATAATTAAATTAGCTGTTACAAACATTTCCATATCGGAATGCATCTCTCCCATCTGCGGGAGAGCGGGTGTGGGGGAAGGGGGTTTCAGGCCCTTTTTGTCCCAAACCTAGCCTCGTCGCCCGCCGAGCACTCACAGCAATCCGATGAAGTTGTACTGGACTTCTCTTCGCTTCCACAGTATAAGTTCAGGTCCGGAGACAATGTCTCCCACCTTCCTGTTCCACGGACACTCGCAGCCATAGACTTGCCTATAGTAGTCCCACTCTATATTATCTCTAGTAGGCACATGCCCAAATTAGAGAAGCCGTTCCTTTTAACGAAAACTTTCTAAAACAGGTAGAATCAATGCTGGTGCTTCCTACGAAAGTAACAGCTAGGCGGTTGCGTTGTGTGTGTTGTGAAGGACGGCAACACATCTACATACGCAAATGTTAATGGGTAACGGGAGACACTAGAGACATCCCCTTCGAATGCTCGTTTGTCCTCCTGTGCTACTATGGTACCATCTCTCCAGCTATATGTGCAATTACAAAAAAATACACGTCGACATGTCAACAAATTCAATTCTCGACAGACGCCTGTCAGTACAGCTAATTGTCAATGTCTGCAGCTCTGTAAGGATTTACTTTGATATATTCTTCACGCATTTGGAGTATCGAAGTTCCCATAATTATCTAGACGTTTTAGAAGGTGTTATATGTAACATCTATAACCTCTGTTCATCAACAATAATGTATTGTTCTAATGGTTAAAGAATTTTTCAAGTCATTCCAGTAGTTCCGGTAGCCTATTCGATGCAAGTGTACAAACAAACAGTAAAAGTTTTCCTCTTTATAATATTATTATAGACAGGCAGCGTCCCGCAGTTTTACCTTCGTAACTTGGGTCTTAATGTTCGTTACGTCATGATATCTGTATATATTACCTCTCGCTCACATAATACCGCCGTAAAGCGACATTTTCACGGTCGCGTTTCGTGCGGTTTGTGTGTAGCCGGTGGCCCATTGGGGGTAGGAGGGCAACGCATCGGCATAGTAATTATGTGGATGTTCATGAGCGAGTCGTAGAAAGGCTCGGATTTCTCGTTTGCCCACTTATTTTTTGTTTTGTTTGTGTATTTATATCTATCTAGCATGCATCCTTTCCGTGAATATCGCTATCACCCACAAAAACATATTTATAAATACGGCGTGTAGTTCCAGAGATTAGCGACAAGCAAACAAAAAAACTCTGCAGCTCTTTTATATTAGTATAGATTCGCAAAATGTCGCATGTGTCACACGCATCCCGTGTAAACCGACACTTAGCATTCTATATTCGAATTTTTCCCGCCTTATCCGTCCCTGTCACGCTCGATACACTGTCTATATGTCTATCCCGTTCTGGGGCGCTGGCGACAAACAATGACATCTAGGAAGCGTCGCGCGGGCCAATGACATATCCGCGTGACGCCATTGGCTAAAAATGTCACCGCCACAGATACAATTTCTAATGGTTTGTTTTTTTCCTTTCACTAATCTCACTACTTACGTTGTACTTACATAAAGCTTTTCTGAAAAAAAAAATTGTCGCACTATTAATAATTGTATTTCGTCTTTGGCACTCAACAGCCATCTTGTCCGAGTTGCTTATCAAACAAATGTTTTATGCATTTCTTGGACTGGCGCATTAGAATGTAGTAGTAATTTTGATGTTACAGCAGACTCATTCGATCTTGTAAAGCTTGCCTACTAATAATTAACAATATTTTAGTAAACGTAGGTACGGTACGACCGGCGGGGAAGAGGAAATGAGGTCCCCCCCCTACTGGATTACTACCGCCACCCATAAACATACTATGCTCTGCACATGCGTTGCCTGTGGGACACCGACTGCTCACAAACTGTACGAAACTTTGCAGCGAAGATAGTCACTTTACGCTGTATCTTGTGCATCCGTCTGCCACACGTCAACTTTCTTAAGTTGTCGTCCCACTGAGGTGTAGGGCGTCCTACACTACGGATTTAGTATAAACTCAGATACATCTGTAAATTGCAATTTATATATACAACAGATACGTGTTGATGCGGCTTTTTACGAACACAGTGGGCGGCAGAGTAACGATTGGCGGGAATTGTCAACGGTAGCTGCGCCGCTATTGGTGGAAAGTGTCACCGTGTCGCAGCGCGTGACATATCTGATTGGCGGCACACGCCCACTGCGTGTTGCGCATTTAAAATTTCGAATTCAATTTGAACTGATTACACTTTACCTAATGTCTTACATTTTCACTGGGTTGCCCATTTTTTTTTCTTCTGTGAATTGTCTTAAATTGTATCAAAATTGTGATGTGAATTTGTGTGAATTATATCAAAAATCAACAGACTTAGTCAGTTACCTAGTGTAAGAGCAAAGTAATAAATATTTATATATCACTATTTAACCTGTTTAATTGGGATTCCTCGGATAATTGATAAAAATCAACTATACAAGCCGCATGAAACGCGGCGTGGTAGTCATCAATTAGTACCTATTAGATAAGCGAGAAATAGGTATCTATTTGTTGAAATAGTGGCCCAATCTGACTGCATTGTAGCAATAGCATTATTTTTATTTATATTAATTTGGAGCGTTTTCATCAACACCCAGCAACATTGCCCGCTAATCGTGCGAGCGGCGTGACCGCGTGACGTGTCGCGAGCGTGCGCGGAACTATTGATTGAGACGGCACGCCTCGTCTCGCTGGTGACAAACGATCTGCCCTGTACCATCCGGACACGGGGCTTAATTTGGAACGTGTTCCAATTTTGAAATCATAACTGGCTGGTTATAATTACAATACACGTAATTTATTTTTTATTTTAAAGTTATTAAGCCCTACATTGTTCACCTATGTATAAAATAATATTATGCTGACGTTATATTCGATTGTGCTACTTTCATACAGGTTTAAATTTTGTCTCCATATCGTTTTTTTGAGTTGACTGTAAGAACTTGCTGTGCCTACAGTACCCAATATGGCCGCCTTTGTCTTAATTTATTTATATTATAATTCTCATTTAATGTATGTTTACTTATCTCACTACCTATCTACTTACTATTAATATAAATTTATCAGTAAACATTAAAGATCAATCTTTGATGTTTACTGATAAATTTATATTTCCACAATATTTCACGCCTTTATACATTTCAACATTTTACATACTTTTTCTGATTGTAGAAGTACTGACCAAATTTTCTAAAAAGCGGTTCAGATGGTCTCTCCAGTGCCACATTAATAAGGTAGGATCTTCCTACCTTGTATCTAATTGGCTACTTACGTAATAAGGTTCATAATGACACCAGCCCTAACATTAAATTTGATATGATATGAAAAATTATATCGAAAAGAACTTCTACGTACTCACTTACTGCCCGGAGGTGCATTGTTGCTTCCAGATAAAGGGACTGTAGGACAGGCTTGTAAAACCCGCGGGGTTTCAGTGGGCACCTAGTGACTCCCACACACCCATGTGATCCAACCTACGGCCGGTGGCACGTCCCCGTAAAATCAACAAAACTGTACCACCATAGGTACTATATTCCATATCTTTTTGTTTGTAAGTCAACCTTTAAAAGTGCAAAATTGAAATGGTCACTTAAAACAGACTTAATAAAATCAAAAGCCATCTCACTCATCAAGTAACCGAAGAGCTAGATTCCATTTGCTAATAACAATATAAATTCAATCAATCCTCAAGTGCTTCTCATAAACCCGCGAAAAAAAAACACACTCAACCCTTACAACCCCAAGAAATAAAACGACAATAAAAAAACGTATAAACGGGTGGAAATGAAATGGAATGTAAATGCGGAGAATAAACGGGGCTTTGAAGTGGCTGAGGGTTTAGATTTGTGGAGCGGAGACACGGAACACAACATGTTTTATTTATATCGAAATATGAAGTGACGGTTTATTTATTGAAACCGGGAGCCACGTAGTTGGGGAACTTTCTTGTTCGTACAATTTTTGCCTACGCACTTTTAAAATATTGGCATTATAAGAATAATATCTGGCAATTGGCATTTTATGAAATTACGTTATGGCGGCCTAACTCTATTCGTAGGCGTCAAACAAAATAAAGAAGAGATGTAAGAAAATAAGAAAACAAAGCAAAAAAATAAGTTAAGTTAAGTAAATACCATTCAATTTCGAATTAAGCCACCAATTAATACCATGCAGCTTTGCAGCGGAATTGGGCCGGCACGACCGGGGAAGTACCTCTGGCTCACTTCGATACCGTCGTAAAGTGACATCTATGGTGTTGCGTTTCGTGCGGCGTCTGAGTATCCGGTGGCCTAATTGGTTGATTAGGCGTAATCAGAATGATAAGCTAAACTTTTTCTACATCTCCGTGGTGCATCGCAGCTGGGCTTCGCCTGGCTGCCCTTTCCTTATCTTGCCTTTTACAAGTCATTGCAATCTGGTACTTTTATTTTTTCGGAGGGACCTAATGCTGGTTGGCGGCGCTAGTCCAGCCTCAACGGTTCGACTGACTACGAAGACTTTTTTGTCTACAGGTTTAGGGAGTTCTGGTACTGTTTCCCGCTTTGACTAGGAAGGGAACGCGGAATTACTGCCTAATCCCCTTATTTTCTTCTGATTAAATTCGTTGCGGGTTCCAAGATAATTTTTTAACTTTTCCCTCGGACTCATCAAAGGGTCAGTAGTGGTTGCGGCTGTCGATCCTGGCCGACAGGAGCAGCAGCGGTGGGAACGTGTCGCGTGCCAAGTCCGTTTAAAAGAAATCCGGTGGCCCACTGGGAGGTGAAAGGGAGGGCAACGCATCGGCATAGTAATTATGCTGATGTTCATGGGCATCGGTAGTCGTAGAAGGGCTCCGATTTCTCGTTTGTCACCTTTTCCTATTAAAAAAAAATTCGAAAAATTGACAACCTGTCAACTGATCTGATATATAAATAATATTTAAAAGAAAGGTATCATTATTTTGGCGCCAAACGTAGATAAGTGACTTGCAGCTTACAAGGAAATGATATAAAAGCAAAATCTACGGTTTATAACTTCCTGAAAAATCTGTTGGGGGAACCTGAATTTTCGCTGACGACCTACTAGTTATTATTTAATTTTTACCAACTTTTCACTAATCTATTATGATGAGTGAAACAAGCAGGAGCCAGCCAGAGCTGCATGAAATCAAACCTAAACACTCAAAAAAAAAAAACAACCAAAGCTATTTAGTAATGAAAAAATAGTTAACAAAAAAAAATCTATTTGTTCCGAGTTGCTATTCGATTTTGAATTAGAAAAACTCGACTGGCAAAAGTTTTAGAGGAGCCATTCAATTTCATAACTTCCACGTAGGCTCAGGACTGCAATGCTTTAACAACTTTAGATTTATTCGTTAATTGGAATTACTCAGTTTTGGAAATACTTTTGGGAATGCACAGATTTAAATAGACTAGGTATTCCTTCAAATTCGCACTCGTATTAAACATAAACTTTATTTTGAATGCACTTTAATATGTTTTTTTTATTGAACTGCATTCAAAATGCAGAATGTTCTGGTCTAAGTTTCTCACAAATTATTAAATTATTATCAAGCAACCATACGATATTCGCAACTTAGCTACTGCATAAATACCATGACCCACTGCGGAAAGCAGGGCAACGCATTTCCATGACAGAACGTCTATGGGCGGCGCTGGTCGTCCAGAAGTTCCGAGTGCTTGTTTGCCCTCTTATGCTCTTATACCACATATAAAACATACTTCATACTATTTATCTTCCAACCTACTTTGAACCGGAACTAACCAGGACATTAATAGGACCCCAATATGGGGTGAGCCTGGGGTGAACACAGGCGATGCCGATTGAACCGAGGTGGATGCTCTTTGGACTCCTCTTATAGGAAGTGGAGGCAAAGAGCAACAGGAGGAGGCGCTTTTGCGCACGGGGCAAGAAAGGGAACCTTACCCCATTGCTCTGTTCCATATTGTCCTGTAGTGCAGGTGGAGTTGATCCCTTTAAGGGCTGACCAGCCGTCGAGGTGCCCTGATGATTTGTTGTTCCGGGCACCTCAACAAATGCGGCACTGATGGCACTCGCGGTGGTTTTTGTGGATATTCGGCATTCGATGAATACACCACTGGAACCCACCCGTGGCCAGTGAAGGCGCGTGAAGGCCTTTCCCCTCGTCAACAAAAAAAAAATTGGACATTAATAGCAACCTGTGTAAGCGGCGTATTATATTTTCTTACTATTGTATTTTTGTAGCTTAGTTTAAAATTATAAAATAAGAAAAAACCTTTGGATAGAGTGAATTGATGCGTAAACTTGACCAGCAGTCAACAGTTAACTAATAACTGTAGCAGCAGACGTTCAACATGTTAATCTAGTATTCACCAAACTAACCCCCGCTGAGAGTTCGATTTAACTGCGCCAGTTACTGTTAACTAATGCCACGGGTCAGGATGAAGTTAATGAGTCTTCATGTTAGAGTTAAACGGTTAGAACTGCGAGTTAACGGTGGATTAACTTAATAATCGTAAATTTCTATTACAGAATTATTTAATGAAATGCCAATGCTGAACAAGTTGGCACTGAGTAGCAGGTAGTGACCTGCTACATTGCAGTCGAAATCTGTCGACCGGGAGGTACGTAGAGTGGGGGAGGATCTCTCCCTCACGCAATACCACCGTAGACACAGACCGTCGCGATTCTTGCGGTTGGTTCCTATCTGCCATCACCAAATGATAATTAAACCGTTTTTTTTCTTTTCCGCCGGAAACCTATATTTTAGTGTCATGATGCCACGAACTATTAACTGATTGAATGTAAAGGGTTGAGGTCCCATATCCTATGCTTCGAAAAATCTTTATTAATGTCAAAGTGTCTTATTGTGTATTTACATGATCTGTATGGCTATTAATTTGATAGACCGTATCATTACTGTGTTAGTTTGAATAGTATATGCCACGTGTGAAAATGGGGTGTTAAATCCTATTTTGTTGTAACAGAGCCTATATCTTGCCTGATTTTAGTTGGCTGCCGAAGACAAGAGAATGGGACGGGATCATTGCTTGCGTGTTCCTTTACAGAGCTCTTCCTCCTTTTTAAATCTGGATTTATTGTGAAGATCTGATGTCACCATAATCTGCAACTATTGATTTTGAGGATTGCAGAGCAATCTAATATATAGAAAGGAGCTCCATCCGGGTTGTAGCAGGGAGTTTGGGGCAACTACCAAGATTAGATTTCGTTCCCTCATCTTTTTAATATCATCAAAAACTGGATTGATTCAATTGTTTGTTTCTTGTATTTTTTAAATTTAAGATAGCTCTTTATAGTGAATCTGGTGAAACGCTCTTGGTTATACTGTCATCATTAAGTAAATGTATTTAGGCGTCTGACTAAACCTGTAACAGTCCCTTTAGCCCCAGAAGTGGTGACTTCTTTTATAGAATGTAATTGAATTTTGCTGTTTCTCCTTTTATCTTGAACATATGTACCTCGGCCCATGAGTGTTTTCATTATAAATATAATATTTGGAGCCCAACTCACTTCATAATATATATGTCCTCGGGCTAAGAATAGTTTTATTTAACCCCTCTAGCTCGTGACAAGTGGCTATCCCGTTATCGAGTAGACATGGCGAGATTGGACCTTAACGAGCATATTACAGGGGTCTTCTCCAGAAGTGCCGTATGAGACCTGCTCCAGAATCATACATAATTAACATTCTTAGTGATTAAGTGTATATAAGGATGTCGTCGATAAAAATCCAGTTTTAGAAAATTATTTTTTATTTCAACCCGACAGCGTTTGGAAAAATGTTTTTTAAACGTATGTTACGTAGATTTCTATGTCCCGAACGTCTTAAGAGATTATTATTTATAAAAGGTATGATCATTTTGATAAGTTTATTGACATAAATAATTCTACGCAATCGCCTTTTTATTTTTTATTTTAGGTTAGGTTCACTACGCTGCGGATATTATTTATAGAGACAACAGATATTTTAAACAGTGAAACTAATGTGCCGGTACATAAGGTATATATAGTAATGTTACATTTCTTGACGACCACGACGTGTTAAACCAGTGGTCGCGGGTTCGAATCCAGGAAGGATGTTTGTATATGTTAGGTCATAGATGTTCATATATGTATTATATGTATTTCTTTAATAAAAATCTCAAATATATAAATTTATATATATATATATATATATATATATATATATAAGAATATTAATTCCGTTGTCTAATACTTGGCACTCCTAGGGCTAACGTTTCCGTTTGACGCAGGTGCTCATTGGGCATGGTTGATTTGGTGACTGTCTGTGTCGGACGGCCCACAGGGAGGCCGTCCGACACAGACAGTACTCGGGCCAACACATCCTCGGGGTGTGCCCGAGATGAGCGGCGTTGCGTCACGATCTCACGCCAGTCATCGGAGGGGACTTGTCTCTGTCGAGCGTCATCACCGCGATGCTCGACGATCACGAGACGACGAGAGGAGGCTGCCGACGCGGCCTCCTCCCGCAAACGACGAACGGGGGCGCGAAGGAGATACTACATCTTTCGCCTCCAGCAATAGTAGTGCCCTTGTGCCCGTGTCCGGGCCGGGAGGGGTAACCGGTCCGTTGAGACACGGCGTCAATAGAACTGGTTCAGAGGCAGCCGAAGTTAAAGAGGAGAAGCCTGACCCTTTCGCCGAGGCCAGCCTGCCGTTATAGGAGTTCTGTCGCCTGTAGATCCAGGACCCTACACTTGATGTGGAGACAATTGATGGCTTCGCCTGGGCTCACCCCAGGCTACTGAGACCACGTCAAGGCTTGAACCATAGTGTAATCTGACAGAGACAATTATATACATACATTGTGTGGATATTTCGGAATTCCTATATGAAATATTATTATGAGTTATTCGAAATTCATGGATCGTCGGTGTCACTTCAGAACAAATGAAAAGCAATTGCTAAGCTACAAATTGCAATATTACGCGGCAGATTTTAAACTTGGAACAAGTGCCTTCCATTCGTCATGTCGCCATTGCTGTGGCGTATTCGCGACATTACGCTGCCGATTGTTGTGCGCACAATCAGTCCTGATATTATGTATAATGTTTTTTTAATGTCTTCTACACTACAGATATACTCAGGCTACTCCAGAAAGTATTATGAGAAGAATGTTTTATGTATGTATGTCGACTAATTTTGCGAGTTGAATAAAGAAGTGATAGCTCTTTAACGGCTGTTAAGGAAGAAAACGTGAAAATTTAATTCAAGACAATAGACGAATTACGTATCAGCAGATTGGGTCTTCGAAGAGATTGTTCATGACACTTTACATGAATGTATTCGCGGGTGAGGAGTATAGTTTCTTACTGGATGCTGCACAATCTCACCAAGACAGAGAAACATGCCCGGGTGGAATGAGTCCGTGACATGTACACTAATGTTCTGAGGAGGAAAGATTTGATTGTTTCCCTTGGTTATTTGCATTGAATAAGCTCTTAAACTAATGGATATATTGTACGGTTCTAATGGCTATATAAATTTCCTAAAACGTTTTCATTATTATGAAAATTTCGATAATGTAACCAAAGCTGTGAAAAAATATCAAAGTAAACCGTCATAGGTATAGTAGCAGAAATTATTGACAATGTGCTGTCCCGACAGACTTTGTTCCGTCATATATTGAATTTGTTGTCATGTTAACGTTTAGTGTTTACGAGGATAATAATTTTTATATATCTGTTCATTACGACCCTCAGCAGAGGAAAACGGTGTTTTGCCATATTTTGTGAAAATACCGAGCAAACACGGGACGGGCGGCTAGTGATAGCTACATTTAATACGGGCTCGTGTTGTTATTCCTACCACATCGTTTATACTTATTCTTTTTGTGGATCATATTGATAAATATATAGATACTGTATTTGTCAATATGATCCACAAAAAGAAGCGACGCCTACCAATGTGAAACGATCTAGAAGCATACAGAATATTTATATCGCTACCTACTCCAATATTATGAATAGTTTCTTGTATTGAGAATTGAGAATATTCCTGTCTTGAGCAGGCTGTAAATAGGGTGTCTGTCGTGGGATGAAAAATTTGTTTCAAAAATTTGTTAAGACACATGAGACTTCATATTGAGGCTGGCGACAAGTAGGTACATTGAAAATATTTTATATAATAATTTAAATACATTGAAAATACAATGTTAGTAGGTAAATATGTTTCATATTTACCTACTAACATTGTTTCATATTTCCTTAAAACTTTACTTAACTCTTCCTTTTGACTTTCGTTAGTTCCTTTTAATAATAATCTCTTAGTACTTCTGACTCGATTTCGTGGACCATGTCCTCTATGGTTGAATATGCCTATGACTAGACCGCGAGGCAGCAGCTAAGGTAGCAAGCTTAATGTAATATAAATATATTTTTGGACAGAATTTTCATTGTGTTAACTTTCAATTGTAACTATTCTAAACAAGTTCATCTTAAAAAATATTTGTCAAAACTATCAAAATATTTTTTTCGCACAATAGCGATTGACTAATGACGCTATGTGTCGCGCGCAGCGATCTCAAATGGCGGGAGCAAATGACTCGCGATGAATTTAAAATTCGAACTCGAAACGCTAACGAGAGAGGCGGCAATAACATGAGTTATTGTCGAGCTGTCAATGTCAAGTGGAACGCGGTGCCGCGTTCAAAAACCAATTAATACACATGCCACAATTCTTTCGTTTTTGAAAGTTTCTCATATTAGATATCTTTAAATGTAATAATTTATAAATAAATAATTTACACAATGAAAACTTAGATACGTGATTTAATACTTGCCTAGGGAAATAAATTGATTTAGTTTTCATAATAATGTTAAAAGCATCAATCATCAATCTTACATTTTCATGCTATTATTGGGGGTTCAGGAATAAGAATTTGAACATAGTTCCCGGTACTCATATTTTGGAGGCTCAATTACTTTTGCCTCCTGCTCTATAAAGCTGAACTCAATATTTTACACGATTTTATTCCTTTTTTTCATACCCTTGCCTTTAAGTCTTGTTTCTTAAGAAACAATTTCAAATGTTCAGGAGAAGGTTACTACTAAAGAAACAATTACTGTAGCAATCTGATTTTTAACCAACAAGCTAAGAATATTGTATCAAATAGAAGACATATACGTAATATCTGACCTATGATATGCTTATTACTGGAGTGGAAAACCTGCCAGTGAGAGGGCAGGCAATAGAGTAGGCTTTGCGATACGTAACAACAACGTCGTTAGTGGAACTCCCCAAAGGCATTTAAATCCGAAGAATAACACTATGATTCCAACTAACTCCTACAAAATTTGTGCTCTTAATTAGTGTATATCCCTCTAATCCTACTTCCTCGGATGAAGAGAAGATAAGTGTCTATCAGGAGCTCCGCAGTGTTCTTACAAAAACACCAGCCACGAATAAAATTTGCACGTGATTTTGCCGCCTGGAATGGGGTACTTACCTAAGGGGGTAAGTATTTGAAGTCAAATACTTAGGAAGTGTAGTGAGGCCTGATAACACCTTGGCATCAGAAATCGCAACCTGCATTGCCCTCGCGGGCGCAGCTATCGGTAAATTAAGTAAGTATCGGTAAATTAAGTAGTAAGTAGTAAGTAGTAGTAAGTGTGTAGACGCGTTCCTCCTTCGTTGTCTGCGTTCCAACCTGTGCATCAAGTGGTTAGACCATGTACCGAACACAGAAGTGCTGCGTCGTGCATGGATGCCAGGCATTGATGCTCTTATTATGAAATACCAGCTGAGGTGGAGTGGACACGTTTTGCGTATGAATGACGAGAGATAACCGAAAATGGTTTTCTACGCAAAGCTCTCCCCCGGAAAACGGAAACAAGGTGGTAAATATCTCCGTTACCAGGACGTGTTAAAACTCCACCTCAAGCAGTGCAGAATATCCCCTGAAAGCTGGGTGGGACTCGCTTCACGGAGATACCATACACAAAAGTATACTAGACTACGAAGAAAGCTGGCTTAAAGATCCTGACGCCAAGCGCCACCTCCGAAAGTACGTACAACTATAACAACTCTGGTCAGTTTTATTGTGCAACGTGCTACCGTACGCCAGTCGGATCCCCTTCCCCCAAGGAATAGGACCAGGCAGTTGGCAGTAGAAGCCGACGTCGGAGACGACAAAGGACGACATGATCGTCTGACACATAATTATCGTCTTTTATATCCAAATATTAGCAACACAACTAAACATAACAACAGCCCAGCAACACAGACGTAGGTACCTCGCTAAACACTCAAAGGCGCGTGATTTATAGACGTAAGGCCAAACAATGATGAGTTGTTGGGCCACGTTTAAAAATAGCCACTACGCGGGTGGCCTCGCCAGTCGGCGGGGATCAATTATTACCAATTAGCACGTGTACAGGAAACATGGTGCACAGATCTGGACGGATGGGAAATCGTCGTGGTTACCATAGCTACAACAATCAAAATGGTGGGTACCGGTAGGCTTTTTTATCATATGTGTTTACTAACTGATCGGCCACGCGTTGTTGTGGGAATACAAATGTCGATGCCCTTGATAAATTTAAAATAAAGTCTTTATTAAGTGGGGACACAGTTACATATATGTGGAAATTTCATCAAATCGATCCAGCGTTTTCCGATATAAATGGGGAGAAACATCGTGACATGAGACTTTTATATGTGGATTTGTGAACTTTCCTGTACAGTACCTAAATCTGGAATCAAGCCACAGATAAAGATAATATCATTTTAGTACCCTAATTAACTAGCATCAACTATCTAGAGAAGTCGTGGAACAACATAGATGAAAAGAGAGAAGTATATAATAAAATTATGAATTATTATTTTTTTTAATTTTCGGAAATGTTTGTCAGATTGTGTACCAATCTAGCAGCTGGCCTCAGTTTTAGTAATATGACTTTCTTTAATTCCTTAAAATAATTAAGTAAAACTAACACTTATAAATGTAGAATAGTGAAACAAGACAATATAATTTAAAAAATCACATTGCAGTGGGACAAGTGAGCAGTCGGAGACACTTCAAAACTATCACTCACTAATATCCGCATTTTATCCTCCGCCCCTCTAAAAAGCCACCAGCCATTTACATATGTACAAAGCGTAAGTGCATGCTGCTTTACGACACGTTATTGCGTCAAGAAACGAAGGCCAATTTCGGATATGTATTCGTTTTGCATTATTATAAGATTATTACGAGATGAGAAGGACGATAATAAAAATATTATAATTACAAAGACAAATCATTATTCACGCCTGTATCAGAGAATAATTTAAAAACGTCTAACTTGAGAATCACAGCCGCCATTGAAAACATCGCTAATTACGTATAATTGCGTCTTGCGTACTGCCAACATAAACTGAACTCTGTCGTTAAAGCTGTCTGTAATAATTCCTTCATTACAACAGATCAACACGCTTGGACGTTCCGTGTCACGTTGAGTCATTGTGGCCTGGATATCCAGCTAATAGCACTCATTGGCCGCCAATCAGTTTAGCGTCGGACATTTACCGAATATGTTATGTGTGTTAGCGCGGGAAGGCGCCACCTTGGCACGCGTCTAATGGACGCGTTCCAAATTCAATTCCTATCTGGCAGGGGATTTGACAATTAACATGCACTGCAGCCAACTTACAGATTATGAGCGATTTGTCTATACTATATAGCTATAGTTGGTACCGATTCTCATCACCTAACGTTAAGTAGTTAATCAGTAATCCGTAACTCAACTTTTGTTATCTTGAGGCTTATGGGTGTTGGCTTTTTTGGTCAAGTAGGAACTGGCCTGGTTTTGCTGATGTCTATTAGAAGGGGTAAGTCACTGGCCGCTGGTTAATTTGTTACTGGAAATGATGTGGACAAAGCCACATCAAAGAGCCTCTTCCTATCGTCAATGTGAAGGGAACGGCTTTTGGAGGAATTTAAACTTATCCTCACCTTCTAAGGAGGGGTGCTGCAACGTCCATACCAGCGACGCTTTTTCCTAGCAAGTTCTGCAAGTTTTCGTATTATTCTTTTCTTTCTTTCAAATGCTACCAAAACATGCAAGCTGCACACCCATCGCTACCGACTTCTTTTTGTTGATGTGTGGAAACGCATTTATGCGTCATCACGTGCCCTGGATTTGGTCCAGTTGTATGTCGGTAGCATCACGTCATAATGCCGAATACCAACTAAAACCAGTAAACGCGAGTGTCATCAGAGCCATTTTTGATGTGGTGCCTGGAACAAAAATTATCACATCATCCTGACGGCTAGTCAATCCCCTTAGGGAGAGTCCACCACAGAGCGGTTGTCACGCATCACAGCACAACCCCACCAACTTTGGGACTGTTCAGTCTACTGACGTTCCCTTCCTCAGCCCTTGCCCCGTGCGCAAAAGCACTTCCTTGTCCTACTACAAAGCCTTCAATAGATATCAGTCTGTATGTGATAAATTACCTTACGGAAAGCTTTTTTGATTCGGTTTTCACCATTATTTAGTCAGAATCCCCGGGTTTTAGTGTATATTCTGTTTTGTTTGCAATCCGGTCCCTGTTATTTAAAGGTGAAACCGGGACGGATCCTAGCGATCCAACAGGTCCTATTTGAAAATATGGAATAAGCGGAGAGCTTCGTTTTTCGAATGGTACATATCTCAGCACGAACTCTGCATCGCCTTGACTACTTGCCGTTAGCTCAAGCATCAGCTTCCTTATCTTGCGCGGCAATTAAAATTACAAAAACCATGCCGGATATATATGAATAATGATTTTTATGCGTGCAGCCCTGTACACCCGCAATGACATTAAAATATACACACAAATCTAAGCTATAGGTATTAGTGATAGGCGTTAGAATAGCGTGCACGGTCGCATGATTCATGGTGTGAGGTTTCACCTGTACACTAAATATAGGGTCACATCTTCTGTATCGTAACTTGCTCATGTCCGACAGTCAAATAACTCGGTAACTATACTTGCACTATTAAATAGTGACAGTTAGATAGATGATATTTAATTGCGGGATTTTGGGTTAAGTTATTATCGTCATTTTATATGATTGGTTAAATGCCATTGATTTATTTATATATATCATGCCAACAAATGGCCATTAGCTGCCGTACAACCATTGGATATAAAAGTATCTCTTAGCCTTTCGTTTAATGATAACGTAGTCGAGACTAATAGCAGATATGTCGAGTAGCTGGCGGTGTTATCCCATGAGGGTGGGCCTCGGTGAGCAGCACATCAAGCCTACGGTGTCTATATAGAATATCTACATGGTAACGAATGGCAAACCCAAGCTGGACTTGGATTTATCAATATATTCATTTGATATTTACCAGTTCGTTTTGTCGTAGCCTGCAGTGTCGGCCGTCCTTACCTCGCATATGACACTCGCTACCGACTATCACACCGATATGAAGTGCGTATCCTGTACAATCCACAAAAAAGTTTCAACTCTCCGAGGCACTTGGGTTTTACACCGTGCACTGCTAAAGTTGAATTGGCATCCTGACCGTAGACAGTCATTACAAATTGGCTTAAAATTTTCAGGTAATAATATTATAAAAAAAAACCAAAACAGGAAACAAAATAACGTGATCTTCTCCTACTCTTTCTACCTAGTTAATTAAAACTTCTATACTTTTTCTTCTCTTAGCTGACGGGTGCTCGAGGTGTCCGCCGCGGAATTCTGGGCGCAGTAAACCGTATGCAATTGAGTCATCTAGAAACTCAGGAATCAATGGTCACAATTTCAAGTAGTTTCTTAGTCCTATCTTACGCGTAAATTTATTATTTATAATGTAAAAGGGCAAACTGGCAGTCTGAGCCGTAAGGCAACCCACCAACGCCCACAAACATCCACTTAACTGCTATGTCATCTGCATTCTGCACGCTTCTTTCTCCAGGTAGAATGGGACACAGGAATTAGTGCATTTCCGGTAGTAATGCAACTAGCAACTAGGTAACATTTTATAAAGCACGAGGTACTCATCTGAACACATAGAATTAGTTGAGGTAGACTTATAAACGACACTGGTTTTCCGGTACCAGGCGTAAGCTGAAGACTGGCGCAATTTTTTTGGTGATTCAATTTTCTTTGTGCGACGTTGGGTCATGGAGATATTCGTGTTTTCGTGGGTCGGCTCTCGTACTAGGGAAATCAGTAAGTCATCGATATAGACTCGTCCTGGTCTGACCGTTGGGTCCCGGGGCAGGGGTGTATAGGCGACTAGCTTTGTGTTGCTTTTCTTGTTTGTTTTTAGGTGTCGTTGATTTCGTTGTGTTTGCGTTTTCGTTAATATCGGAAGTCGTCCTACCAGTAGTAGAAGACGTAGAGCAGTGTGGGGCCGACGAAGTGATGGTGGCTGCAGAGGCCAATATAAACATTATTCTTGACCTCACTGGGAAGTCAACGAACCTTAAGGGGGAGCCACGCGGCGAAGACAAGGATGGCAGCGGGCTAAGGGAAATGGTGGCGTCTCTAGTGGTCGACGCTGGAGAAGTAAAGCGGCTAAAAGCCGACAACTCGCGGTTGCAGAGGGAACTGGGCAACCTGAGAGAAGAAGTTCGCACCTGCAAACGCGATTTTTGAAGAGGCAATACAGCCGACTTCATGAAGGAGGTTGTCAAAGTGAGGGGCCGCGGGTACGTGGCGGCGGTACGGGGAGAAGTTACGTTTGTAGGGGTATACTTATCTCCGAAACGCAATTTGGCGGCCCTAGAACGGTTTCTCGGAGTTCTAGGGTCGCTAGTAGGGCAGCTAACCCCCCTCAGGTGTTCGTGGCCGGGGACGTCAAAGCCAAGTCCACGGCTTGGGATAACCCGGTCACGAACCCGAAAGGGAGGGAGGTGGAAATGTGGGCGGTAGCTGCCGAACTGTCCCTGCTCAATATAGGGACACTCCAGATGTGCGTGCGATGGTCGGGAGGTTCAGTGGTAGACGTCACTTTCGCCACGCTGGCAATTGCTATATACGGTTTGGGGTATCTCCTGCTTCTGTTCGTCCGACGTCATCTTAGTTGTTGCCTAGGAAGCAAAGCCGGTTTCCGCGTTGGGCACTCACTAGGCTCAACCAGAAGCCGGCAGAGGAGGCCACCATCATCGGCCGTTGAAGCCTCCCGCCGCTGTCGGAGTTAGGGGTGGACGAGGCGGCTGGACGCCTCTATGATGCATTCACTGCGGTGTGCAGAGCGGCTATGCCGCCCGCGAAGAGTCCGCCCCAGCGGCGTGCGATCTATTGTTGGACGGCCGAATTATCCGGGCTCCAGGCCTGCATCGGGGCCAGGGGACGCCCCCATAGACATCGAAATAGACGACAAGCTGCGCAGGATCTACGTGGAAAAGGTGAAGATTCTGCAGCAGGCCATTTGCCGAACCAAGAAAGAGACCCATCTGGAGCTGGTAAGGGATCTCGAAAGGGATCCTTGGAGCCGACCGTGCAAATAGGCGTGGAACAATCTCCGCACCCAGGTGGCCCCTATCACGGACATGCCCCAGCCGAATCAACTTGGGAGGATCGCCGGGAAATTATTTTCCGATACACCCGTGTGCTTCATGCTCATCAAGATGGCTCGGCAGATGTCGGACGAGGAAGAGTGTGTTCCGTCACGGAGACTGAAATGGAGGCGATTCTGAATGAGACTGGGAAGGCTTTAGAAAGAAATGTGGCCTCTCTTTCAGCATCTGGAGGAGGGCACGGGACCCGGAGTCGCTGACGGTCGGCTACGACTGGGTCCTGCGAGGCCGCCTCCTCCTCCCCGGGATGGGTGTTACATGTTGACACCCTCGTGTATGCCCGGCTAAAGAAATATAAAGAGGTGGTGCGGCTGGCCGAGGTTCTTGCCGAGAGCTGCTCCTATGTCTCGGATAGGAGGGCTTTCTGCCTGAATCCCACGCATGACGAGGATGTGTCCTAGATGGGCGGTGGCGTCACCATCTGACATCAGTTGTCGGAGGGGACTTGTCAAAGTCCAGCATCATCGTAGCGATGCTCGGCAGCGACGAGTCCTACCAGGCCATGGTTTCATCCTACGAGACCGTCATGTCCCACAAGGAAGCTCCTGCGAGACCGCCATGTTCAAGAAGGACGAGCGGGTGAGAAAGGAGGCTGATGACGCGGCTTCCCCCCGCCGATGACGAATGGGGATACGAAGGAGACGCTATCTGTAGCGCCTTCAGTAGTGCCCCTGTGTTCCGTGTTGGGCCGGGATGAAAACCCGGTCCATTTAACATCAAGACACGTCGTCGTGGGGACTGGTCATAGCGTAGCCGGACAGTCCCCGAGGAGGTGAAGTCTGGCCTTTTCGCAAAGCTAGCCTGTCACTGGAGGGGTCCTGTTGCCTGCAGATCCGGGACCCTCCATTAATAGCGGCTGAAGGCTCTCGTAGGGTTTAGTTGGTATTGCTACCCAATTGCCGGGTCCTACATAGGTTTGGGGGTGTACCCGGGCTCCCAGGTATCATGCGTAAATGCATTACTAGACGGTTCTCTACCTCAGTGTCTTGAAGTACGACTTCTTAATGTCACTCGAAATAAGAATGGGGACTCACAAAGACATTGTGAAGTTCGGTGTCATATTCGGTACTATTGTGAGCTACGAAGTTTGGTTGTCGAGTATTCACTTCTACAGATGTGACCATGTCCAATTCTCCTAAAATAATATAGATTTGCGACAGAGTCAATGAACATGCATATCTATAAGTTTCAATTTCTCTTCTGATTAAATACGCCGCGGGTCTCAAGACAGGTTCCCGTGATCATGATTGTTGCCGCTCTAGATTCTGGAGAAAAGTATTAGTGGTAAGAACTAGTAATCTACAAAACCCGCTTAAGAAAAAAGTCTTTAATTTTATGACGTCATCGCAAGACATAATATTTTGCATGGAAATTCCTTCACCAATCTTATTATCACTTTTGTAAAGGACCGTTTTTAAGTCACTTTTAATAAATATAACGAAACCGATAAATGAATTCCCCGCATATATAATTTTGCTTAAAGAATATAAGTGAATGAATTGTTAACGAAACGTATCTTTATTTGACAACAACGGTGTAAATAATAAAAGGATCCATTACCGTGCAAGCGACAAGAGACGTACGCTCGCGTTCATCGCCGCGAGCTAAATGAGCCTTTCTCCTTTTTCTTACGGGCCATGCGGGTAGTTCTCAAATGTGACCGACAGTGCGATATAAATTGCCGCGGGTGTTAAGACATTCTTCCTTTTTATAACGTATAAATCGCTGTCGTGTACGCGCTTCGGGATAGAGGTCGGAGTATACAAATTACATTGTTATATTCAATATCGATAGCCCATAGTCATTCTTATTGTGGCTCCCATATGGTATGGGCGAAATTGCCAGAACGTGATCAAGTGGTATGCAATACGAGGTGCGGAATTCTTTGGATATATCTTCATCACTGGCTGTGCTCCGCGGCTTCACTCACGTAAAACCACCAAGCACAGAGGAACTTTTCAGTACTTTTGGTCAA
This sequence comes from Eumaeus atala, assembly GCA_017140195.1. Taxonomy (NCBI): domain Eukaryota; kingdom Metazoa; phylum Arthropoda; class Insecta; order Lepidoptera; family Lycaenidae; genus Eumaeus; species Eumaeus atala. Next base: position 386,753 of record JAFELO010000545.1, on the reverse strand, counting down.
ACATATATATATGAACTTGGAGATCTACAATTTACTGGCCACTCGTGGGAGTAACACATAAACCTTTACACCTTTTTTCATGTATATAAAACAAAGTCCCCAAATGCTGTCTGTCTGTAGGTAATCGATTGTTTCAAAATGTTCTGAACGGATTTTAATGCGGTTTTCACGAATGAAAAAAAACAATCCCGCGAAAGGTTTAAGCGTATAATTTGGCCCCTGTGATTATACTCCATACTATAAAACCGCATAAAGACCGATATTGTAACATACTTATCTCATCCAGCGTCATGCCTATGTCAATCGTCGCCATGCCTATGTCATTCGGCATCACATCCAAACAAATGTATTGACTTCGTCTTCCCAAATGTGACCGCCTCTTCAAAACCGTATTGACTTTTCCATATTCTGTTCACGATACTGACCAGAAAAATTCAACTAGCTTTATAACATACCAGGATTGAGACAGAGTGTCAAAATTATATGAACTAGTACCGACACCTGTCTATAGTCGTTTCTGCTTTTCTGTAGCCCAAGACCCATGGACAGTGTATGTTAACTAACCCTATGTAATGGCGTAAAAATCGTAGAAGAGTCTCGCGGTTTCACTCTCATTCTGGCATTATTTCCGAGAAAATCCTCGGGAATCACTCTGTTCATTTCTGAAAGCCGCATGAAAATTCCTTCAGAAAGGTGTACAAAATTCCTTCAGAAAGGTGTACAAAATTCCTTCAGAAAGGTGTACAAAATTCCTTCAGAAAGGTGTACAACATTCCTTCAGAAAGGTGTACAAAATTCCTTCAGAAAGGTGTACAAAAGTGATCACTTGAAGACGGACTTTTGGGGACTTTGTTTTATAATTTTATAAATATAAGATGTCACATGTAGGTGTATTTCGGAAAAGAGGACTAGATGGTCCATTGGGGTAAAGGAGGGCAACGCATCGCCATAGTAATTATGTGCATGTTCATGGGCGTCGATAGTCGTAGAAATGCTTCGATCGCTCGTTTGCCCCCTATATAAAAAAAAGAATAATTTATCTTTTTCGTTTTTTTATTGTCGATTTTTTTATTGTTTAGAACGCCAACGAATAGTTGGGCCATGTGATGTGAAACACACACAACAACTCTACGCAATAAGAAAGGGTTCTCAAGTAAAAAAACTCCCAAGAAAATTGAAACAAACCCAACAATAAATCCCGAAGACTGATTTAAAAATAAAATCGCGACATTTTCGCGAACCGTCAGACGTACATAAAACAGGTACGCGTAAACAGTTTGACATGCGTGCACCGGGCCGAATTACTGCGAGCGTGGGAGCGGGCGCTCCCGGGGGGGAGGAGGGGTTAAAACACAGGGCTCGCGGATTTAATGCGCGTCGTGTACGGGAATAATTGTCGGATGTACACGCATCTGTGTCTTCCTTGACACAAGGTGACTATCGTTGATTGAGTTCAGTTCCGTTTCATTCGTATTAATCGATTGTGAATCGTTTCGTAATCGTTGAAAAACATAAAACGCGACTGTTAATATTATAAAGTAATAGAGTTTATATCGGGTACCGCAGATAGACGGTGCAGGTTGACACGGTGTTCCCCACCATGGTTCAAGCCTTGTCGCGGCGGTGGGGCGCAGTAGTCTGCGGTGAACTCAGGTGAAGTTGATTGAACCGAAGAGGATACTCTTTACACCCCTCTTATAAGAAGAGGGGGCTAAAGAGCAGGAGGAGGAGGCGCTGTTTGTGTAATAAGAAAAGGGAACAAAGAAGCAGCAGGAAGACGCTTTTGCGCACGGGGCTTGGGACGAAGATGGGAACTACACCCCACCGTACTGTCCCAAAATCGGTGGGGTTGCCTTGTGGTGCGGGACAACCCCATCTGACGAGGTGGCGCCGGTCCCTTCGGGGCTTGACTAGCCGTCGAGGTGCCCTGATGATTTGTTGTTCCGGGGCACCTCACTGCACGGATGGCACTCGCGGTTCTTTTTGTGGGTATTCGGCCAGCTAAGAGGAGTAAATGCGTTTTCCCGCGTCAAAAAAAAAAGTTGAACCGATGGTAGATTTATTCATTATATGTGAAAAAGTCGCAGCATCAGTGATCAGCTAGTATTAGTAACAAAATGAGTGATGGTCCTTCACATCCCATATATGTCAGTTCCCTGTTAAATAATTATTTTGCAATGCTGAAGAGTCGCGGGATCATCTACTTTTTGTAACAAAATGGCTCACGGTCATTCGTGTCGCATAGATGTCAGTCCCCTGGTAAACAAACAAATTCGCTCTTGGCCAGGGCCTTGCCGATGGAGGTCAAATGGACTCGTGGTAATTTTATGTTAATTGGACCAATTTTCGGTGCCCATTGTCTTGACGAGGGACCAATGGGAACTGAGTTGATAATTGTATCGAAATACGATAAAAACTCTACTGCACCCTTACCGAGACTACTTCCGTGATTTTGTAATGATAACGTTGTTTTAAGAATAGATTTCACCAGGGGCTCCCAAAATGTGCGCCGCAGTATCCCATGGTACCGTGTAAAAATGAATTGGTCGCCTTAAATATGTGCAAAGAAAAGCTTGGAGCCAATAATAGTTTAAAGCACAGCAAGCTCAATCGTCGATTCATAAAAAATAGCAGATTTCAGGCTAATTGGTTGTACTTTGTGTATGTTTTTTGCAATTACTATCATTTCATTAGCTAGGCAGGCCGTATTGTTTCTAGCCGGTAGGTATCGCCGCAATCTCAAACTAAACCTGTAAGTGCACCGCGATCTGGAAAAGGCTTGAAAACCGTAAATTAGATATTTAGTTTTTTTTTAATTTGAACATGTTATATTGTGGCGTTGTCAAATTGCTGCCGAAAATGGGCGGTGCGATAGGTTCCCCTATCGCATTGCCCAATTTCGGGACATAAAACCTAGGACAGTTATAGAGTTTGTTCTACTACTAATTCTTATATTGTAATACCTAGGTAGGTATATAGGTATAGACGCCAGTATTAAGTTGTTAATTATTCTGTACCTACCTATAGACTTTCTAATGGCATAAAGTGGCGCGTACACGAAAGTACTTATAGATAAAAGAATTAACATTTAAAAAATTCTAATGAGATTTTCCATACCCATTTAAATAAGAAAAAGTCGTTGATTAATAAATTAAAAGAAACAAAATTCCAGTCAAGCTCCAGACGAATACAAATTAATTTATCCCGAAAAGGCCAGAAATGGCGAACCGATCGCACATTAACTTCGGGAGAAATTAAAAAAGCAACACAAAAAGCGTTCGAAATATGAACTCACATTTAACAATTTGGAGCACAATGTTACAACAAACTTGAATGTAAAGCGAACAAAGCGGTAATCACACGCAATTCCGCAGTATGGGAAAGCCGGCTAATTGTCGTGCAGGGGCGGTCATTGTAAACAGCCGCCGGCCAATTTGCGTAGCGCGATTGGTCTCTACTTAGCCGTTAATTGCTTTGTCCAGTATATGTAATGAATGCCCTCATTATTCTAACGCGATACACGATTAAGTTTCATATTGGTATATATTGTACGTAATTTTCAGACCTCAGTATTTCACCTTTTATGATTTGAGAGCTGGGCCTGTTTGTAAAAGTCAACTGCTGAGCAGGGGAAGAGGCGGTGGCCTCACTCACACTCACACCTCCTTTATAAAGTCCTAACCAACACCCCTCACGTGCATGTTGTCTCGAGAAAACTATTTTCAGCGGTTCATAAAGTATATTTATGAACCGCTATATACTATATACCAGAGTCTGTGACATGCTGAGGACTGTTCTGTCTTTTTCTATTTGTCTACGGAACCCTAAAAGCACCATATTATTGACGAAAGTCCCGTAATGGAGCCGCCAAAATTTTGTCCAATTTAAACCCAAAGAGACACAACTTTGCGTGTTTACCGCTAAAAAAACCGCCTTCTCCGTATCTCCTCGCTTTTTTTAAGCATTTACACACCCGCTCTATTGAGCACACCCAGCTTTGTGTGCTTAATAGGGTGAAGCAGTAGCTCAACCCCACATCATCGGCTGCAATTATACTAAGCGCAGGTCCGACCGCATATGGAGTACTGCTCTCACCTTTGGGCTGGTGCCCCCAACTATCAACTCGCCCCATTTGACCGTATTCAACGTAGAACGACTGGAATCGTTGACGACCAGGTTGTTTTCGTGCAGCTTGATCCTTTGGCATAACGAAGAGATGTTGGCTCGCTCTGCATCTTCTATCGCATCTACAACGGGGAGTGTTCCGAGGAGTTGTTCGGATTAATACCAGCAGCGGAATTCCACTCTCGTACATCACGGCAGAACTCTAAGTTCCACCGTCACGATACGATATGGGCTTCTTCAAGAAAAGAGCTTATTCCCATCTTAAAGGACGGCAACGCGCCTGCATGACCCCGGGTCATGCGGATGTCTATGGGAGGCGGTAGTTACCTACCACCCGCTCGTTTGCCCCTTATTCTATAAAAAACCATTGAAATAATTATTAAAATGTTAAAAAAAACATCATATTTGTAACTCTAATCCACTGGCTTTAGTAGATTCTCGAATTATAACAAATATTATATGTTAAGTGTTAGTTAAGTGAGTAAAGGCGTTTCCTGTGGCTCATGGCGTTTTCCAGAGGAATACATAAGAAAATTGTGTCGTACAGCGACAGGCTTAGAAATTTCAAAACGATTTCACTGGAAAAGCACCATATCCTCCAACTGCTCTGTTTGCTTCTAAAATAATGACTCATAAGGTTGACTGCTCGGAAATACTAAACCTCTTTAACTTTCGCGCCCCCACAAGTCTCTCGCAGGCCTATCACACCACGATGTCCGCCACTAAGAAGAACGTCTGCTGTCCAACTCCTGTATAGCTATGCAAAGTTATTAATAACTACAGCCATCGAATCGACATTCATTCAGATTCCCTTTTTAAAATAAAAACCACAATCTATAAGTATCTCGCTCTAGATTAATTAGTTATATATATGAAAATGTTTATTACATATTGTCTTTGTAAAAAAAATTATATTTAAGTTAAGATACCTTTAAGCTTTTTTGTACAACACTCCTTATGTTGAGTCTACTTGGAAGTGATTGACCGACACCACTAATATTTGTTAAGTACATGAAAAATATTTTTCAAAGTGTACACAATTGTTGGTAAGCCAAATAAAAAATAAAATAAAATAAGGGACGTGATCATCGTTAAAAATCGTCGATCATCGTTAAAAATCGTCCATCATCAATAAATTATCGTCTTTGTCCCCCGTCGTACCCTCGGATGTCACAAAAAAGTGGGTGCTGTGAAAGTAAATTCTCCAACGTGAGCCGAGTGACATCCCATTCAGTGCTTCTCACATTGCATTATTGTGAATGTAAAATGCATATGCTACATGTACTAAAATTGTATTTTTGTTCGTGTTCCACTTCTTTTTCAATGTGTTTTTTTTTTTTGCCTTGTTTCTTATTTTTAAGTGGAGCACTGAATAAATCTATTTTATGTTATTTATATTCCATTACCAACGATAAAATGTGCGAAAGTCATGTCGCTTTCGCGCGTTTTGCGCTTCCTAGCAAAATATCCAGTTACAGTGGCTGTCGAGGCGTGTAGCAAACTTAGCGGACATGCTGCCATGTAAGCTGATAAAAATTTAGCGGACATGCTGCCATGTAAACTGATAAAAATTTAGCGGACATGCTGCCATGTAAACTGATAAAAATTTAGCGGACATGCTGCCATGTAAACTGATAAAAATTTCATCACAACAAAAATACGTGACGCACAAAGGGAATATTTTTTTGAATAATGAATAAATAAAATTAGCTTTGGGAAATAATTTTTTCTGTGTTTTTCCAGACCTGAACTTATCCTGTGGAAGCGAAGAGAAGAATATTCATCGGATCGCTATGATTGCTCGTCTGATGACCAGGTCGAAGGAGGGGCCGATCCCCTCCCTCCCGCAGATGTGAGAAATGTATCCCGACATGAGAGTGTTTGCAACAGCTTCTTTAACTATTATCATCGTTGCCAGAAGGACTGACGTCTGCGCGATAGCTAAAATGGCCTCGGCGTGAAAAAAAAGCTAAAATACCACCAACTTTCCGGCTTCGTTCTGTTATTGGAAACTTAAAAAACTTTCATTGTGCCAGCCAGGGACTCGCACTCCACGTCACTATTTCTTTATGAACAGGTTTACACTTTTATTGAAACTTTTATTTCAACTTTACTTTGTTCAATATTTACTTCGTTCGAGTTTAAATATAGGCTATTTTATTTCTATTATCCACCAACAAAGAGAGCACTGGTCTGAAAGTACAAGTAATACAAGACATTTAAAAGAAGTACCTTAAACTAATTGGGCTATTATCCGTCAATCATACAATAAGGGCCACTGGGTAATACCGTAAAATTATGCGACGCGTAAAATTCTAATTCTGCAAATCGTTTTCGAAACGCCTTTCTATTCATATTTGACCACCGTACGGTTGTTTTTGGTCCTAAGCCTGGGAGGTCCGACTGTCGACTCATGTCATATCTGCATTCCATTTTATTGTTCAATGAACTTTACAATAATTGTATTATTTGTATTTCATAGTAGAGGAAAATTGACACGTTATTAAAAATTATGTGTAATTGTGTAGGCAGTTTTTTTGTTTGATATTTATTGAATATAATCGCCGCCCTGGGCTTTGGGTTAATTTTTCATTAAAACTTTTCTCTGGAATGCCTCTATCAACGGGTAGAAACTGCTGTAAAAAACCGTCAAGTAGATTTTGAGAAAATCAATCACATACAGCTCTTGGGTACTTTGGTTCATAATAATTCCATTATTTTTTGGACTCAAGCGATTACTAAATTTAAATTACTAAAAGAATACACTAACATGAGCTTATTAATTGGTAACACTATATAGACGCAGCCTGCGCCGTGTCTGCGCGCCAGAGCTAGTAAGAGAGGTGTAGCTGATTGTAATTATAGCAATAAAATCGAGCCCTGTATCTTGACGACTTATAAAACAAAACGTTGCATTACGACATTGGTGTGGTCCATGTTACGGGCGATTACTCCGATTATGATAATTGTTATTAGTGTTCAAATAGTGCGTCGATTTTCACTTGAATACTTTTATTTTGCTTCTATCTTTACATATTATAAAACTAAGCTGCCAAAAAGCTGTCTGTGTGTGAATTTTCTCAAAATCTATAGAACATATTTTCATGCTGTTTTCACCAATGGATTGAGCGATTTCCGTTGAAGGTTTTAGTGTATAACTGTTGACTCCTGTTATTCACTGGCGAAACGCTTGTTATAAATAATTTTATGTAAAACAATATAACCCTATTTTCACGCGGCCAGGAAAGAAGCTGACCATGAACCATTAGTCAGCAGAGCCACTTGATCTTTTGCAAATCGCACGAAACCCGACTGCATAGGTATCGCTTCACGCCGACACCATGTGACTGAGAGGTACTCGTGTCGACGCGATCCCGTTGCATTATACCTAGGGCACCATTTTAATGTAGAAGGCGGTAAATAAGCAGTCGAAACCGATGAGATGCCCATAGACATGCACATAAATGTTATGCAGATATTCATCGTCCCCTCCAAAGGGACGAAAAGTATCACAAAACAGCGAAAGCGAAAAGCATCTATCACTTTTCATATTAGTGAGAGAAACCTTCCCGGTTATGTACCAACCGGCTGCAACACGTACACGGCACTAGCTAACTTCCCGCGACATTTCATGTCTTACGGCAGCCGATGGCCGGGTATCGTCGTGGCGATCGCGCGTTGGCAAATGATGTTAATTTTCGAGTTTTACAACGAAACAAAGCGCTGTTATCTAGTGGCATCTCTCACGAGTCGCGCTTGCGATATCTGCCCGCTCTTCGCGCCTAAGTTGCTTATGTATTGAGCACCTAACTAAATTAATTAAGCTTATATAAGGCTGATACTTCAGACTAAAAACTTCAACGTGGCGGTGGGGCTTAGTAGCCTGGGGTGAACCCAGGCGAAGCCAATTGAATTGTGGGGGATCTTTGCACCCCTCTTATAAGAAGAGGGGGCTCAAGGATGAGGAGGAGGAAGCGCTCTCGGTACCCCTCTTATAAGAAGAGGGTACCTAAGAGCAACAGGAGGTGACGCTTTTGTACACTGGGCAAGGGAAGAGGATGGGAACCTCACCCCATTGCCTGTTCCAAAGTCGGTGGCGTTGTCCTGTAGTGCTGGGCAACCGCATCTGTGGAGGTGGAGTTGGACCCTTAGCGGGCTGACTAGTCATCGAGGTGCCCTGATGATTGTTGTTCCGGGGCACCTCACCAATGGCGGCACTGATGGCACTCGCGGTGGTTTTTGTGGGTATTCGGCACTATCATGTGCCGCGAGTCCCACACACCACACACCACCGGACCCCACCCAGGGCAGGCGAAGGTGCGTAAATGCGTTTCCCCGCGTCAACAAAAAAAAGACTAAAAATTTCAAGCCCACTATTTGGATAGGAGACATGGGAAGTCTCGAAAGCGATGTACCAGAATCTGTAACTTTCTAAAGCGTTTTCGGCAAACTCCGACAATCTTCTGATTTAAACGCGACGAGGTTCCTATGGATTTGCAGACTGGTGTAATTTGAAGCCAGTTGCAAGTGCAGAATCCAAGATAGTGGGCAATGATGTCTGTCCCGGCCTCGCAAGGATATTTCACAAAATATGGTAAAAAAACCATTGATTTACAAAAATATAATAATTATGAATTATAATTTCGGCAAAATGTTGACAGAACAACATCTGCGGGACGCCGACACAACGTCAGCAACACACAGACAGTTCTGCAGGTTCTGCAATAAATAAAGACTTATTTTGATATTATTTTTTCACATTTTGATTACATTATCGAAGCCTTCATAATCATGAAAACGTTTTAGAAAATATTGTATCAGTTGAAATAGTTCACTCATAATGTGGGAATCTAATATTAAAAGAATTTTCCAAATTGATCCAGTAGTTTCGGAGCCTATTCAACGCAAACAAACAAACAATCAATCAAAGAGACAAATAACAATCGAAACCTTTTGACACGAGTAATTCTTCAGACTTTAACTATCATCCCATAAAAAATTGTATTCTTTCTATTATACCTAAAGGCATATTCCAAACCAACAATTGAATGACAAACAGCGATGATCGGAACGTCCGTCTACTCATTTGCGCTCTACAATAACGGGCAGAGCCCTGTGCATACCCATCCTAACAACAATGCAGCTTAGGACACGAAGGAGCGACCGTATTACGGCGATAGAATCGGGTCTATGACAAATCGCAGTAACACTTGGACCCGGCAACCGCTCGGCAACGTTCGGGAATTAAAGAAGCGTGTCGTGAGATGTACGCGATACAATGAACAGTCTACCAGTAGGTACTGCACCGTGACTTTGCTCGGGGTATCTGTAGATCGTGCGCGATATGACTTCAGATACCACGGTAGAGGTAACCGCCAAGTATACCGACGCGATTTGTTTTCGATTTTTTTATCTATTTAATCATTGCATTTATACATTGCAGCCGAATTGGGCCGATAAGATCGGGGAAGTACCTCTCATGTACATAATAACGGTAAATGACATTCTACTGAGTCTTCTTGGCATAAATATTGTAACAATGAAAAAAAAAAAGTATTTGTAAACAATTTTTTTTTTTTTATACTATACTTTTGCCATAAATATAAAACAATTAAAAATATAAAAACTTACTCCAAATGGTCTCCATTGGCTGCAACACAGTCCTGTAAACGTTGAGGCCAGTTGACAGTAGAAGCACAGACGCTTTCCATGGGGAAATTCTTCACTGCCAATTGTATGGATTGTTTTAGGGACTCCAAATTATCATTGCGTTTGGACCAAGCTGTACCTCTCTAAAATTGAACATAAATCGTAATCCAGCGGGTTACTGTCGGGACTAAATGAATGGTAGGTCTTCAACTTTGATCCTGTTCGAAAAGGTTGTTTTAACCGAGATTGGACCGAGCTTTATGATCTGGCTCCGAGTCCTGCTGGAAGGACCATCAGGTAATTAAGTGGGTAACTAACTTCTCGAGAATGGTATCCTTAATCCACTTGTGTCTATGTGTTGATACTACTTTCAAAAAAATATTGCTCAGTCACTCCTTCCTAGCTAACACCCCACCAAATCATCACTGAAACCGGGAAAAGCCCCTTTGCATTCTTCAACTGATTGAGAAAATCCTTAGAGCTTTGCCTATAAATACGGTCATTTTGTTTGATAAAATGTCGCTCTATTGTGCAAAATTCTCATCCGCAAACAATTTTTTTCTGTGACCTTCTTTTGCGTACCGCTTCAATAGTTCTTTCGATTTTAACACCCTATCCATCTTTAATTCATCAGTCAAGAAATGACCAGTGCGTCTCTTATAGGCTGCAAGTCCTAAATCATCTCTTAAAATATGCGACATGGTTCTAGGTGCTACCTTCATTCCCGATCGAGATAAAATATTTTGCTTTCGGACATGATTTCTACGAATTATTATTATTATTTACCTATTTCGTACTAACACTACGCGGACGGCCGCGCCTCTCTCTCTGTCACAAACAGACAAACAGAAGAAGTCTCATTACATCTATTAACAGCCCGGTACACAAATATTGACTAATACTAAGTGTGTGGAGAGTTTCAAAAATTGAACATGGCTCAAGACCCGCTTTGTGTGATGCAATCACAGCGATTCTGTTCTCTTTATCAGCAAATGGAGTGGCCATCTTAATATAGCGAAATACTGTACAGCGCACTGGCGCCAAAATGAGAAGATACAATGAACAATCGCATAGAAATAACAGATTCTAAACTCAAATGTAACATTTTTTAACAGTATTTATGACCAGAATAAGTGTGCTGTCAATGTTCGTGCAACGTGTGATTTTTCAATGGTATGTTGAGCCAGGACGAGGAAGGAGGGCAACACGCTTGCATAACAATTATGTGGAAGTTTATGAGGACTCTACTACTCAATTGCCCCAAAATAATTCTAAACGCATACTTGCAACTTTCACGATACATCAATGAACCAAGTATAATGTACACTTATAACTTTATCGTGACTTTGCTCGAGGTATCTCGTACCTAAATATCGTGCGTGATAAAACAGAAACCATTGGGCAAGTGGCTTAACGTAACATCTAAAGAAATGGGAATTACAACATAGATAAATTCATTGACAATTTGCCTGCCGCGAATTAGACTAGCTAAACTGCATACAGTCAAGTAGGTAGTAGATACACGAAGGCTTATTACAGTACATAAAACACAAATACTTCTTAAACACATAGAAGACGAAAGAAAAAATCGAAATCCATAGACAATATCCGCCATCTTAACCATACACTCTCGAATTAGCGCGCCAAATTGTGAAAACTATTAAAACAAAGAACAGTGATATACCGCCGAGTAATATGGGAACACGAAGCCTTCGCGTGCCGCCGCCCTATAAACAGTGTAAGTGTCTGCCTTATCTCCCGCGCCCATGCTACAGATGCCTAACCCGATGCTATCGAGAAAGGGCTTTAAGGAATAGATAGCATTTTGGTGTCTTGTGAAATATTGCTGTGGTTTTTTTTATATCTAGATAACGCTGTGCTAGGTTAGGCTATGCTTTTGTTTGTTTGGATGTTTGAAATTGTTTTTGACACTAAAAGGGCCTAGAAGTCGTTAATGATAATTAAATTTAAGGATTATTTTAGATTGTACTAGGGATCCGCTTCGGTTTTGCCCGTAAATAACAACAAAATATCATCATGCAAGTTCCCTAATGAGGTAGGCAGAGAGAACGGAGGGGAACGGAGAGAACTAGATATCATTATCATTATCTTTACATACCAGCCTAGTCGCCTCCACATTCATTACTCTCCAAACAAGCCGGTTGCGAAGACTAAGGTGGTGTCACCACCTTCGGACAATACTCGGTCAGTAATGGTATGCCCATCTTGAACTTCTTCGCCATTCTTTTTATATGTCCGGATCAACGGAGCGGGTCCTTTCTAATTTTTACACAGATGTTAAATTGTACCCAAAACCTTCCTCAAGAATGGACCTATATATTGGTGAAAACCGCATGAAATTCTGTTTAGTATATTTTGAGAAAATCGATCTCATACGTCTTTATGCGATCGATTTGCGGCTTGAGACAGCTTTTGGTGACTGCGATTTATGTTCAAGAAGATGTTAAAACTGCGGGGAGATTACCTACAGATATTTATTAATTGAAATCGCTATTTCAATTAATAAATACCTAATATCTTAATATTTTATATCTACTTTGGTCACGATGGCATACTCTATCTTCGACAAGTGCTTTCTCGTTCGCCTCATGTGTAATAAAAGAACTAGCAAATACATGATCAGAATATTGCTACCAAATTTAAGGAGGCGAAATTGTTGGTGAACCGGTCTCTAAATCAATTGTGGTAGAGTTACGCAACGTGATTTGTAAAAAAATATTTTTTCAGAACTTGGTAGGTAATGGTCCCGTGTAACTAAGAAAACTACAATAAACCGTAAATATTGCCTAAGGTACACAGTAAACGTATTTTCAGATGTCATGTATACCGTATGAAATCGATAGAAACTCGCACGGTCAAAGGTCATAAAATTCGGGCGCGTCAGCGTTTTTTTTTGGCCAGCAGACACTCTCAATTTCACTAACGCAAACTGATTTCTACGCGAGCGGAGACTCCATATTAACGGGCGACGCCGCTTGTAAAATGCGGAATCATACAAATTGTATATACATGCGCACATAAAACATCACCCTCTTTCTGACGTAGTTGGGTAAAAAGAAATATACTTGTGTTATAAAATAGTGCAGAAACCTCAGCTCCTCTCGAGATACGAGATCATCTTTCGGTCACCGCACGGCTCCAGCGCGTATATAGCGGGCCGTCGTGACCTGGTGTTTGCTTCCTCGCCCATACACCGGTACAGAGTGTCCTGTACCGGTATTGAGTCTTAATTACAATACGAAGACACATGTGCACGATATTTCTAATAGATAAACATTTAAAAAAAATTTAATAATTTAGGGCCTGAAAGAAAGAAAAGAAGCGTTGAAGTGGAACATGTTCACAAGAAAGCGTAATAGAAACCTCTCGTGTGACCGAGGCTTTAGACACTTTGGACATTCTTCACGTATTCACGTCAGTCGCATATGGGAAAAGCTAGCGGCTAAACAACCTAGGCTGGTCAATTGCTCCACGCCACTGCTGCTTCACGACAACGCTTGACCACACACTGCGGACGGTTACCAAATTAGAAGAGCTTCAATTGTAACATCCTCCGTACTCCCAGAACCTTGCTCCAACAGATTACCATTTTTTTTTAAAATTTGGATTGGCAAGGAAAAAATTTCAACTCCCGTTGGGCAATCCAAATCGTCTTCAAAGATTCTATTGATTCCCGTTCGACTGATTTTTTAGTAAAGGGATCAATGAACCGCCTACGAGATGGCAAAGTGCATAGAAAACAATGGTTCATACTTTGATTAATTAAGCATATTATATTAAAAAATATGCGACTTTCTGTTCCTCCCATACAAAACGCCAATTCAATATGTAAAAACCTAACATCGGCATATCTTCAAATTATGGGACCTTACGAAGCTTCAATGGTTCAACAATTGGGTGGTGCCACTGCTTGCTATTCCAAATGAATTAATGATCGGGAAATATAAAGTACGTCTCAACACATCATCATATTGAGCTGGCGTCAAACTTTATATGTTTTACTTAATCAGAATTGACTTCTGATTAAGTAAAACAATTGAGTTCTGACTACACTCTGTGATTTTGTACAGCGTCTCACAAACCACTCTGTATGCGAAATTTTATCACAATCGGTTCAGCGGTTTGGCCGTGAATACATCATAGAAAATTAGACAAGAGTTACTTTCGCGTTTATGATGTTATTATAGACTTACCTACCCAGCATCGCTTGCGTTATAGAGACGAACCCAAGGATCACATTAGTATACCCCAACCACGTCATCTCTCTCATCATCAACCGATTGGTCCAGTGGCTCGAAAAATATTACCCGCCTTCCAGTGCAGGTAGATAAACAAGTCTTACTTCGTAAGTCTATCTCATAATAAGTGTAAATAACGTTTCAATCGAAAGACCTAATTACGAGTACTGCGGAGGTGAAATAGTACAAATTAGGTACGGTTTGTAAAGTGAAGAAAGCAGGTCACGGCAGGCGAAGCAAGCGATAGCAGGCAATAGCAGGCACTACAGTAAATCAGCACCACGCATGAACTGTGTTTAACACCGATAAATAGCGAATAACTGGCGTGCGCTTGCGCCGGCGTTTTAATGAGTTTCAATTAATTTTTGTGCGTATAAAGATAAGTTAGCGCTTATAATAGGTGCCATTGTAAATCGGCGCGTTTTAATAATGCCCTCCGAGTCGATATTCTGGTGCTACAGGTAATAGTGCACAAGTGTGTGCCCAGGCACAGGTGCGCTGTTCCTCTACTCCCGTTCCAATGGGAGTTTAGTCGGACACGATTGCAGAGAAATTAGCAGCAAGACATCGGTCATCGGCGCGTACGTGCTTGAGGAGCCAAAGGAGTGTAAATTTACTTATTTAAGGAGGTAGTGCCATTCTGCATTGCAGCGTAATTGGGCCAGCACGACAACTGTGGGGCCCACAGTTCTAATCCTACAAACACCTTCACTAGAGTGAAAGACTTCCTTCAGTGATCATTTTAAACCACTGGAATCTGAGCGTCTGTTCTTTAGCGTCATCAGCCGATTGTTTTTTGTGACAAACAGCGCTATTGGTTGCTTTCCGTCGCTCCGGTTATTCACAAAGCGCAAAAAACGTTATGCTGACACGTGATATTATGTGTGAGCGAGGTACCTCCCCGGTCGTGAAGACCCAATTCAGCTGCAATGCAGTATGGCACTGCCTCTTACTATTCCTGGCACTAATTCTGCGAGCTGGCTATTATGTGATAGGTCCTTGTGAGCCGGAATCAAACTCGGGGCCTCGCACTTTGAGTTCACGCAGTAAACGAGTGTATCGTGATTTTATTTGACTGCATAATTACTTTCTCTAATCTGTACCAGTAAGTAACGGTTAATGAAAACATTATTCGTGACGTCATGACGCTAACCCAACTTAACTTCGTGATCTAAGCGGTGGTTAACTTTTAACCCCCATCTCGTACAGCGATATCCTAGCTGCCGTCCGGTGTATCTTATATGTACACGTGTAGGAGTTATACTTGTGCGACTGGTTTTAGTTGTTTGTCTGTCAGCTGTCATCGAGAAACAGAGCAGTGAGTCTATGGTTAATGAGTTTATTCCGTGAAATGTCTGACGGCAACCGTGAAAGGGCAGCTGTTCGCAATTTCGTAAATGGACTATTTCTGTTTGTTAAGTTTAGCGGAATTCGCTCGGTTCCTAAGTGTAGTGTCTCATAATTTAACTATTAATAGTGTACATCTAAAGTACTTACTTATATATAGTATCACTTATATTTCGCCAATTGTGGCTCTGCATGAAGCGTAGCCTGTAAACAAAACCGAAAACAAATAACATTTTACGAAAATAAATTATTACCTTTAAATATCGTAGTTTCCGATTTGTTAACATTGCCGTAAATCCAATGTAAACATTTTCAGTAAAGTACATGCACAAGATGAAGGCACATGGTCTTCTGTAAAATTTGGTCTCAAATACCTACGTTCCATTTTATTTGTCAATTGCAAGATATGATCGACCAAAATGGTGAGTACTTACAGGTACCTGTTCGCTCACTGAATTTGGTTTCACTCGATCAATACGTTAGAACGGGATCCCGAATTCATAGATTGGACATTGTTTTTTTGAAGTTAAGTCTTAAGGAAACGATTTAGCACCCGCGATCTTAAATATGAGGGTAAAATCGTGTGAATCACACCTTTTCAGATTCCTGTCCGGCTGACTTGGTCGAGTAAAGACCTAAAGGAGTTACATCCAAGTGTGTATGGGAGCTATCAATTTTGTATTGTCCATTTGACTTTGATATATAGAGGATACCATCGTATAAATAAGGATATACAAATCCTTAGGGCAAGTGTTTTCCTCATAACGCATAAGTGAAGTATGGTATACCTTTAAGTTTGGAATATTTTTTGAGGTTATACTTCTTTTGGTGCGTTAGGAAAAATATTAGAGTAAATTTTAACGATGCGCACGCACACCGACACGAAAAACAGATACCCTAGAGTTTGGTATAGGGTCAATTCATACTAGCGCAGAGTCGAAGCGCATCGAAGCGTCAATCCGAAACTTAATATAGCAAATTCACCCTTATTTCCACAATGTATTGCACATATTTCTTCCAAGGAAAAAAAAAGACGCGCGAATTGGAGGGAATTCGCGCGCCTGCGCGCGAGCAACTCCGATTGGTGCGCGCGCATTCGCGCGAAGCCAAGCGCCGATTAGGCGAACTACGCGCAGTCTAGTTAGTCGGTAATCGGAATCGGACGGAAACTGTCTTGTGTCGAAGTGAATCACAATGTAAAACGACGAGAAATTAATTTATTTGGTCCATAAATTCAACTGGCAACTGGTGTCCACCACTAATGCCACGAAAAAGCGCGCATTCTCGCGCTAATTCACGCGAATACGCGCGCATTCGTGCGACTTCGCTTTGATTGTGAGGAATTTGACGCTTCGATGCGCTTCGACTCTGCGCTAGTATAAATTGACCCATAGTCGGGATTTTCTTTCCACAGGAGTTGTTTGTCTACTCGGATGCGTTACCTCTACGCATTCGAATTACCTGTCCCTTTACCATCCCCGTAACGGGTCTCCGTACTGGCACAAAGCGTAGTAACGGCACAGCCATCACTTGGCGCGGATAAGACGTGAGCTGGTCGTGCCGCCGCAAATCGGCCCGATCCACAGGTTCTCCAGCCCCCACGATAATGCAAGGACAACTTTACTGTCGCGCGCGAGCTGCGTGGTCGAGGGGAGCCGGACCCCTTCCCCCCTACACTCCTGCGTGGTCGTGGGGAGCCGGTCCCCTCCTCCCCTCCTGCGTGGTCGTGGGGTTCCGCTCCCCTCATTAGAGAGGGAGGCGGGGTACCGGCTAATATAGTAGTTACTTTAGCTAATCTTAAATAACTATCGAGATGCATCCTTTCCATCTGCGGAAAAGGAAGGAAGAAACTCTACCTAAAACCTCTATAAACCACGACTCAATCAAACACAACAAAAACCGTTATACGTTACGTATAGTAACCGATTAAGCTGCACTGGACTCATCCGTCGGCATAGACAAAAAAGTAGGTTCCGATTTAGTCCTGATTAGTTAACCAGGACTTAAATCAGAGCTTATTTTGGAATATAGATACTCAAAATAGTTGTTCTGAACCTAAATGTCAAAAAATTACGAGGTCCAGTTAGAAGCAAACAACAAGAAGTATTTAAGTGATAGATAAGAGTATCCAATAGCTCGACACTTTAGGAGTAACCTGCGAAATGCCCTACTGACAATTTGTGTAAAAAATAAAACGTAAACATATATTTTTATTTAATTTTACACGCTTTTCTGTGTTTCAATATCTCCACGGGGGTCAAATACAAGGTGTTACCACAAGTTTCACACTTATATTCATTGGCATTAGGTCTATTTTCCCTTCTTGGTTTCTTCTCCTCTTCTTTCTTCTCGCTGCTAGAAGAGCACGTGAATTTTCTGTGCTGCAGCCGCTCCAGGGGCGAGAAGCAAGCGGTCAGCTCGCAGTCGGGACAAGTCCATACAATGTTGTACGTCTCCTGGTAGTTCTTTGCGCTCCATTCAGAATCTAATACACTGCAAACGAATTTTATCATAAAAAAATGTTTTATTTAAATGTGAAATTTCATTATATCTTTGTATTTAAAACGCGTTTAAACGAAAACGCGTCACGAGAAGAGTACTCTATCATTAGGTGATAGATGAAAATCTCATTAGGTAATAGAATAACACGATGAAAAATAAGTTATACATTTTTAAGATCTTGAAAAAGAAATGTATAATTTATTTTGATTGTGGCTAGACGGCACGACAGACTCAAAATCCAAATTTTTATAAAAGTAAGATTCCACAACGACTTTTTTAGGAAGAGGTAGTGCCTCCTCCTCCTGCTATGCAGCAATAGGAGGAGGTAGTGCATAATGCATGACACTACATCCTCCTATGCAGCAATAGGAGGAGGTAGTGCATAATGCATGACACTACATCCTCCTATGCAGCAATAGGAGGAGGTAGTGCATAATGCATGACACTGACATCTTCAGTGTCGCATTTCGTGCGGTTCGTAAGTAGCCGGTGGCCCATTGAGGGCCATTGATTACTTGACAATGTACATAGAAATAGCATGTTTAGCCCCTACGGTTAGCGAATTGCACTTACTAAATTACAATACCTTTCGAACACGTATTTCTTAAGTCTAATTGTAGACAATGTTATCAGTAAACGTCCCCTTTCATGTCATGGGAACTTAAAGCCGTCTTCAAAGGGTTAAGTTCTACAATGTATAAGAAACTCCCCCCCCCCCCTGATTGATGGTGCATTACAATAATACTAACCAGTTATACACGATATTATCGGTAACATAAACGCCTCCTTTCTTCTCATGCGGACGGCACTCGAATCCCTCCTCGAAGGGGTTCGGTTCTACGGGGGGGTGCACATCTCCTCCCTCGTACAACACTTTGATGTCCCCTGGGAGGAGTCGCTTGATCGTGTACGGCACCTCGCTGGTCATGTACGCACACATGTCTGAAGACAGTTCGTGTTGTATCTCCTCGTATGTGGCAGAAGGTTTGGTTTTCCGCAATTCGTCTTCAACCGATTTGTTTGGATTCGCGTCTGGAGTAAAGGGAATGTGCCGATTACTAAAATGAAAGTTTGCACGACTGCATAGCTGTTATTTTACAGCGGTGCCTTGTGAGCGAGAAGTACCTCCCCGGCCGTGCCGGCCCACTTCAGCTGCAATGCCGCTTCTTACTAAAACTTCGGCAGGAACAAAGCCATCACCCGCCCATGGAAGGGAGCAAAGCCATCACCCGCCCATGGAAGGTTCCTTGTCATGATAGCTCGACGAGCTCCTCCAGCCCCCACGACAACGGCCAAGCTTAGCTACCGCAAGTGAGCTGCCCACCTCGCTACAGAGCTGCGTCGAAGAGACGCGTTCCCCACAACCAACAAAATAATAGTCACTTTAGCTAATCTTAAATAATTATCAGCACGCGTCCTGCCCATCTGCGTGATAGAAGGGGGTATGTCCCCCTACCGACCACGATCTCACCTAGACCATCGCCCAAGTGTCTTCTAGTAACCCATGATGCTGCACTGGACACTTCCGTCAGCACAGAGCCGTCTTTTTTTATAGAATAGGGGGCAAACGAGAAATCGGAGCCCTTTTACGACTACCGATGACCATGAACATCCACATAATTATTATGCCGATGCATGGCCCTCCTTCCTCCCACCCTAACGGGCCAAAAAATTGTATTTTAAAGAAAGGCCCAAACCCCTACTGGCGTACCTGCTAGCCGCCTGTTGATGAGCGCGTCCCAGGCCTGCCGCAGCCTCGCCGCCTTCACCAGCAGGCTCAGCCCGCTCTCGGGGTAGGGGAACTCCAGCAGCAGCCACGTGTCACACACCAGCCTGGAAGGTTGTGAGCTGTAATCATTATACAGGTTGTTCGGCCTAAGTTTAGATAACTAAACAGACACACGAACGGAAGGAAATAGGATAAGAGGACAGACGAGAAAACGGAGCCAGTTGAACATTACCGACTCCCATTATCCACCGCATATGCAGATATGTTGATCTCCATCTCATCCCCCCTATGAGCCACCGTCTATTTACAAACCGCACGAAACGCGATAGCGTACCTATCGGTTTTGAGGCGGTCTCAAGTGTATGTCTGTGTGTATGTACGGTGATGTCGTGCGAGCGAAGTGTTCCTCCCCGGTATTGCTGGCCCAAGCAGCCATGCAGCAGGGCACTACCGCTTACCTAGTGAATCCCATGTTGGTGTCGATGGAGTGCGCTAGCAGCAGGAGAGTCTGCGCCGCCGGCATACGCATCGAGTTCACGATGTAGGGCTTTGTCGTCTCTAGTAGTGATCTTAAATATAAAAAAATAATTAACAAAAATATAGTGGGAGTTCTTGAGATTTAGTAAAAGTCAACGACAGGGCAGCCAACTGTATTGTGGCGAAGGTGTCTTGCTACGTAGCACAAGCACGTGGAGCAACGCTCATTCTTAGCACAGGCGAATGGAGCTACGGTCATTCGTATCACAGGAGAATAGAGCTACGGTCATTCGTAGCACAGGAGAATAGAGCTACGGTCATTCGTAGCACAGGAGAATAGAGCTACGGTCATTCGTAGCACAGACTAATGAAGCTATGGTCATTCGAGGTAAAGTCGAACGGAGCTAAGTTCATGCGTTGCACAGGCGAATGGAGTTACGGCCATTCGTATCACAGGCGAATTGAGCTACAGTCTTTCGTAGCCGAGGCGAATGCAGCTACGCTCGCATATAGCTTAGGCAACATTTTCTACTCACTCGTAGCAAAGACAAGCAGCGCTATGCTTCCTCGTAACATAGGCAAGTGAAGCTACACTCTAAAAAGAGTCGGTCGGCTACCACTAAAGTTACAATTATCAGAGTAATAAGAATAGTCTAGGTAATACTCGAAGTATCACCTAAATCGTTATATTAACCAATAGGTTAACACAATAGTGTTGCACCATAGTTTTTTAATTATTTCCTAAATATGACGATTGACAAACTGACAGCATTTAGAAACTGCATATTTTAGTATCGCAATTAAAAAATAATCTTAAACCATTATTTATTCGAGTAGTTTTAGTAATCAATCATTCGCGTTTATATTTCTTGTATATTTTCAAGTATAATTAAATCATTTAAAAAGATCGCATATTTACAATATGTCTAATGAAAAAAGAACTTAAGCATGCTCATACTATTAAACCAGTCTCTGCTCGATCCGTCAGCTAAGCCATGTAATACTTAATTTGAATGTTTACTTCTGTTCGGAACAGGTGGAGTCGAAATTCGTAGTTTATGTGATAATTATGTTCACCATAGGCTAGTCATGACTATAATTGAAACCAGCAAAACAAGCCCTTAGCATTAGTAATTATGTGGCTCCGTCTGCTTGCTCTTCTGTGCTATATAACAAAGACATATCACTCACAGATAACAAAGTAGCTGGTGTTTGGAGGACAACGGCAGCCTGCTCTTGTAGCCGAGCGGCGGGTCCTGGATATCCGCCTCTTCGAGCTGCAGGAGACGCGGGAAGCGGCCAAAGTACGAAGTGGGGTGGAGGAATATGGAAGGTTTGCTCCACGTGTGGAACAACTGCTCCCATACTGACTGGGGTTAGTGAATAAACTTTTAGTTATTATAATATTTAATATTTCAGCAATTTACGAAAGTGCGACAACAGTCTCAGAAAATACTAACAATAAATCACTCATTTCATTTCAACATTTATTGTTGTACACTTATATTTAATAATTTATTTATTCCCTTCAACCAAATGTATATTTAGTAATGTGCCTTTGACTCCTGGACTAGGAATATCCTGTATCTCAGGGGTCAGCGCCTTCCCTGTATTTACACATTTCTTAATCTATGTATACATTATTACTAAACTAGTGCAATTACTCACTACTTATACAGGGCTAAAAATTAGTACTGAATGTTAAAGGACGTTATTATTTGTCAGGTCCTTTCTGATGGATTTGATCATATCATGTGGTCTCCGAAACTCAACCTTCGTGGAGATATTTAACTTGTCACAGCTGTCGTTACAAGACAGACTCTATAAATCTCTTGACAGGTCCGCAACATTTACGTGGAACAACGAAAGACCTAACTACTATAGAAACGACAGGCTTGAACTTCCTCACTTGAAGAATTTTTTTTCTCAAAATAGACCGTAGGATTATCAATGATTTTTTTTTTCTATAGCATAGAGGAATACATGAGCCACCAGCTACTCACAACCTCACGAAACGTGACAACATATCTGTTACTCCATGTCTGTCATGTGAGCGAGAGGTACCTCGCCGGTCCGGCCCTACTCAGTTGAATGCACTACCTCCTACTACTCCTGGCACAAATTCTGGGAGCTGGCCATTTTTTTGGTTGATTTCTTCCGACCAGGGAAACAAACTCGGGCGCTCTAAATTTGCGTTCACGCAAAAAGCGAGTACATCGTGATTTTATTTGACTACACAACTACTTCCTCTAACCACTACCAGTTAGTAACTGGTCGCGCCGGCCCAATTCGGTTACAATGTAGCCATGGCATTACCTCTTACCAAGTTTTGTTATATCAACTACAAGTTACCTTGCAATGATTATATTCATCAGAGATAGCCACCTGTGGGTACAGCGCTCTGCACAGCACCACCTGCGTACAAAACAAAAATATTCTAATTTGATCCAACACTTTTGCTTTTGGTCGTTTGCCCTCGTATACTATAGATAAAAAATATTTCATATTATTTCCCTATTTGTAACCCATAAAATCCTAATTCGTGATTTGTTTGTCACTTAAAAAAAAGTACCCGATTTCTCGTGCGTCGTTGTGGGACGACTTCACTATAAAAGAACTGATTCACGGAATTTGTTTATCACTGACTTCAAAATAGTAGGTTTTTTTTTTTATTCCAATGTACAGTACATTAACTCTGCTTTATGTACGTTTATTGCTCATTAAATCTAGCGTAGGCCACCGTGCACTGAGGCAGACAAACAGCTGACGTCATATGTTAATAGAAGTGTAGTTTTGGAATTGGCGGTAGTCGGTAAAGAATGGTGCAACGAAACCATCAAATTCTAGTTGTTTCGATATTTGAAATAGATCGAAATCGAAAAATTGTGCCAGGCCTCGCTGATTAAGTTTATTCACACTCTGGTTGAGGTAGCGAGAGTTGTCCTCCCTTGCTCGCACCAGCAACATTTAAGGCGCGCGATATGTACGGGATTTCTACAACGATGCAATGGAAATGTGTTTTGTGCCAGAGAATAGTTTGTTGGAAAATCTGGGTTGGAAGTTTGATGGCTGAGGCGGGAGCGCAACGGAGCACAGCTACCTCTTTATATCTCTGTGTACCTTCAACATGAGGAGGTCACGGCCGCTGGCCGCGCTGGCCCCGCTGATGAGCGCGCGCACCCTGGCGGCGTCGTTAGTCATGCGGAACTCTATATCTCGAATGTCCAGCTGCTCGTCTTCTCCCGTCTCCTCTCCTACTATCTCCCACGTGTTCAACTTCAGACGCTTCCGTTTCTTCAGCTCCTCGGCGGCTTTTTTTTTGTACTCTCTAAAGTCATAAACGTTCAATATTTTCGCTGTTTGATGGCATGTCTGACATTTGTTAACTGATAATATAACATAAGGATGATATGACATATGGAAATTTAATCGATTATTTTGCTACATCCAATTTGTTGAGTGAGATTCTGTGCCTAATATCGGAAATAATAAATCGGAATAATCGACTTTATATGATGAGTTCAAGATATAAATCCATATTTTCTTATCATCGATTTGAAGCCAATTCAATAGTCACAAACCCTTGCCTTATGTTACCAATCTGGCAGAAGCCTGGACCGGAACACCTCTTTAGTGAGTGCCATAATGCCGAATCGGGCCGACACGACGGGAGGTACCTCACGCTCACATGAACGACGATCCCGTTGAAAGTGATGGCTACGCTGCAACGTCGACCAGTACCCGGGGGATAGGGTGAAGGGAACAAACACGCAGCAGTAACACGGGGACAAAAGAGTAAACCTCGTGGTGACCGCATATGCAAATGACATGCGAGGTTCCGATGTCCCGTTTGTCCCCGTGTCTGTATTGCAATTGTCATACTGTCGGACGTACCTCCTCATGTCCTGCAGCTGCTTCATCTGCCCGTGCCGAAGCGCGCGCTCGGCGGACGACATGGACTCCTTCTCAGGGGCCTCCATCAGGTTGTTATCCTACAAGACAGTCCATGGATGTATAAAAATCACAATGTTTGTCGCTGCCAATCTCCGAAACTGCTGGACAGTTTAATGAAATTTCAACTTGATGTATAAGCTGTATGTTATTTTGATTAATAATCATCTGTTGCTTGCTGACAACTTGCGTGATTCGGTCTGCAAATATCCTTATAAAATCATACCATCATTTATCACCTTATTATTGATTTGGTGAAGCGTACTTAGTTTTCAACTAAAACGTCTTCACGCACGCTTCACTTGGACTGATGAATGAGTGACGAGGGCGTTACGAAAACGGGGGCAAATGAGTTAGGAGGGTGACAAGTTAGTAAAAGTAGAAAGAGAGTTATATTTCGTATGTACTGAAGGAGGTGAGGTGCCAGTCCACATTCAACAAAGTTTAGTGCAGTTTTATGCAAGCACGTGGTCTAAATAACACTCTTATTTTTTACTAAAAGCTTGAAGATTTGAATTACTTTGCGCCGTTACTTTGACGTGGTCGTAGAGCCGACGGTTGCGTAGCCCTGCCCGTACCTGTAACAGCGTCCTCAGCTGTGCAGCCAGCTTGGTGAGGTCGTACAAGCGCTGGTCGTGCAGGCCCCTGCGGCGCGCCCACTGCCGGCCGCCGCCCGACGCCTTCTGCCGCAGCCAGCCGCAGTACAACCCCAGCAGGCACAGCGGGTCGCCGTGATCTGATTCATCCTCTTTTCTTGCGTTCTGGAATCAGAACAATGGTTACAAAAATTTTGAATGCATCCTGCCGCGTAACGTGTGGTTTACGACTAACCAACAACCCAAAAGGGGAATGGAGCCAAGGCGGGCGTCTGCAGTCACCAAACGGATTCCATGTGCTCGTGAATCCACGCTAGAAAAAAATGTACATATCAATTAAGATCTTCGATACTTTTAGATCATAAATTACAATTATTTGTTCCAAATTTTCAATAATTCACAGTTGCTGTAGTGTGCAGTTGTTAATGTTTCATCCCTGCCACTTAAAATAGTAATAGACAAGTGATAAAAGAAAAAATGTAAAAATGCGAAATGAAATTGTCGTAATGTTTCTCCCCTCCAAAAAAAAAGCGCAGAGTCCAGCTAGTGTGGTAACAACCACGCACGAAATAGTGACAGCTCCACAGATATTCCAAACCCCAACTTAAAACTAGGGATAAGGGTTCTTTAATGTTTAATGTACTCACTTCGCAATCGACATCTCGATGCGCCTGCGTGGTGTAGATGCTGCGCACGCCGAGCGCGGCCGTCAGCGCCAGCGCCGAGTCCAGCTTGTGCGGCGGCAGCGTCGCGCTGCCCACCACCAGCGCCTTGGCTAACGACACCTCCACCGGCAAGTTGGCCAGCGTCTTGCCCAGCGCTGTGAGCTTCTCGTTTGAAGTTAGCGCACCCTGGAAACATATGTTCATTGAACTAAAGGGTTTCGTAAAAGTGGCGTACGCGTACCACTAGGGGTACATCTTTTTATAGCATAGTAGCCAGCTTCCGCCTCAGCCAACAATGGTTTTTTTTAATTAAAAATTGTCGTTACATGCGCTAAAATATACTTGTAAATGTACAAAAAAGTTGTCAGAAACAATTGCAAAGGTATTTTATTGAAAACTGTCATCACCTCGCGGTTCATCCGGTTCTTTTAGTCTTAGCGGTATATATCCTATCTCGGCAATCAGACTATTTAATACAAAACGAAGAAATATTTCAATTCGGATCAGTAGTACCTGAGATTAGCACATTCCATCACACAAACTCTTCAGTTACATATAATTATTATACGAGGGTGGATTCAAAAGTACTCGGTCTAACACAGATTCATTCGTTTTAAAAAATCAAAGCACATTATTAAGTTCAGTTCAGAATAGTTAATTATGTGAAGTTCGACACGTGTGCGATAATTAGTTATGATTTTATAATTATTTTAATAAAGCAATCGGACATAGTCTGCAAATGGAGCAAATCGAGCAGCGTGCCGTTGTTAAGTACCTCCATAAGAGGGGCCATTACCAAAAGCCATCCATGATGATGTGTTCCTTATATGTAGTACCTTAGGAGATTCTGCTCTGTCTTATTCATCGGTCAAAAATGGAATCAGAATTGATATAAGTATGGGAGACTACAGATTAAAAATTACAGACATAGCCGAGATTATAGGCATCTCTTATGAACGAACTCAAAACATCATAGTCACTTTGTGTTTCCACAAGGTGTCTGCGCGGTGGGTTCCGCAACTGCTTTCAGATAAACGAAAAAAGGACGCGATTAACTATTTCACGTGACTGTTTGGAGTTATTTGAAACCGATGCAGATGATTTTTTCAATCGGTTTGTTACAATGGACGATACATGGAACAAAACAACAATCGTAACAGTGGAGAAGACCTGGTTCACCACCCCCTAAAAAAACTAAGGCGATCTGGTCGGCAAATAAGGTAATGGCTTCAGTATTCTCGTACTTGAAGGGTGTTATTATAATTTATTATCTTGAAAGGGGTCACACTATAAACTCTGATTACTACTGTTTCTTACTACGTCGCTTACGAGAGCAAATATGATATAAGCGTCCAGGAATGCCCTAAGTCGGGACTTAGGGCATTCCTGTACTCTCATCAAGATAACGGCCGTGTGCACACGTCTGTGCAAACAATGTCTGAAATCTCAATCAATTGTGGCTTTGAACCATTACCGCATCCGCCTTATTCACGGATCTGACTCCGCCATACTTCATTCTGTTCCCTAACCTAAAAGCAACTGATTTAGTATGTGTTTATTTTCTTTGTTAGGCCGAATACTTTTGTATCCACCCTCGTAGGTATTGTTAAAATTCTTTCATAAATTACTATAAAATACAAACAAATATCTAGACACCAAAATAAATTTATGTGATAGTTTGATGTAACATTTTATTACAATAAACTACATTTACAAATTTTATCACAGTTTATTAAATATTACACAGTTTATTTTATAATTTCAGCAACTATGGTCAATGAGTGGACTGATGTTACAATGGATGATGAAACCGAAAAAAGTTAGAAGCATATAAGTGATAGTTGTATAGTGTATGTATTTTTTTGTAGAATAGGAGGGCAAACGAGCAATCCGAGACTTTTGACAAGTCCATAGTCGTCCACATTATGTCATGCAGATGCGTTGTGCTTTTTCCTCCAACCCTCCAATGAGGCGTCTGCTACTAGCAAGCCACACGAAACGCGACAGCAAAGCTGCCACTGTACGACCGCGTCATGTGAACGCAATAATTCAGCAGGTAGCATGGAACTACCTCTTGCTTAAACTCTATGTAATGCTCGTATCTCATCTTTATGATGCCTTGGTACTCACGTGTTGTTTCAACTCCAGTATGGCATCCTCGACGGCCTGCTCCGGGGGGGAGTACACGAACGGGAACCGCCGCACGTCGCTGACGCCCAGCGAGCACATGAGCAGCAGCAGCGACGCCAGCGGCACCCGCGACACCTCGGGCGAGCTGAAGTCCTCCATGTCGGTGTACTGCTCTGGTGAGTACATGCGGTAGCACACTCCGGGCCCTGGAGTGAAAATGAGGTCAGCTCTGCGCCATGTCGGCTTGTACTGATAACAATTAGGAATGTAACTGGCACATGACAATAGTCTCTGGACTTATCACATACCGTAAGGACTTGTGTTACAGGTACTAGTCGACGGGAATATATTTAATTTAATATAACTTAAGAATTTAAGATTATTGTTACAGAGGTACACATATAAACATCCACGCAGGATTGGGCGACCCCTGGCATAACACGCCACGCCACGTTACCAACTGAGCCAGCAGGTGGTTTGAACTGATTACATTAAGAAATATAACTATCATTTAGGTTTGGAATCTTATGGGCTGGTTCCCACTTTATTGGCGAAGAGGCAATACACAAGCTTAAGCTGTACAGGTTTTTAATGAACTGTACAAAAGCACGTTGCACTGTAGGTTATGGTCCTATGAAACTAATAAGACGTAAATATTGCTTATGTACTTAGAATAGAAAATAATAAAATATACTTTATTGTGCACACATAAGTATTTACTTGTGAAACTTAAGTACGAGCTAGGCACAAGGGCAGTCTTATCGCTAGGGTAGCGATTTCTACCAGACAACCAAAAATAAACAAAAAAATACACAAACATTACAGAGTAGGATCATAGGAGAATGAAAGAAATATTTACATGGTTACCTCATCGATTTTGGTATTTTTTTTTTGGTTATTATCAGAAAATGTGTACACCGCATGATATCGATAGAATCTTGCGACGGGCAAATGTCAGAGACACCGGGTGAGTCAGCTGTGTGGCGAGTAGCGGCCGCCCGGTACATGTGCTTCGTATAGTAAGAATGTCACATAAAAATACGTAAAATTTTAGGTACCTATTATTTACATATTCGGAATCAGAATTGAGTACTGAATATGCTCTGTGATCTTATACGGTGTCTTAAAACACCTGTAAGTTTTTTATAGTTACCCTATCTTATGTTCCAAGCAAATGAGCCGAAAGTGTGAATGTGAATACATGTGTAAAAAGAGTGTGTCTGTGTGTGTACTTATTTGGACGCGTTAGAAGTTGCGCTTTTTTTGGCGTAAAAATATAAAAATCACTAACGAACGCTTTTTTTATTTAGTACATTGAAAGTTTTATTAAAATGCGTTATGGATCTCTAACACATTAACGGAGAATATCGACTATACCTAAGGTCAGGGTGTCGGTCTGTCGTGATTCTTTTCTCTTATATTTTTTATCTAACGCTCCAAAAGAAGTATAACTCCAATAAAACACGATAAAGCAGCTTACCCGTCCTACCCGCTCTGCCCATTCGCTGATCCGCGCTCGCCTTGGATATCCAATACTCCTTGAGCCGTTGCATTTTAGTCGAAGAGTCGTAGCTAATTTCCTTTACCTACAATTAAAAATATAGAAAAATCTTATGAATAAAATTTCCAGTATAGCCCATGAGAACTATGCAGTTACTTCTATGCTGTCCAGTTCAGTCCAACGGAAACTCACAAACTGTTGAGCTTCTGTTGACCCATTGGATGGGAGGAGTGAAGTGTTGACCACACGGTGATCAAAAACGGCACGATAAGTGGTTACGGTGACTGATAAATAATAAACCATTTCTTTTTATAATATAGGCGATCAAACGAGCGTTTAATGACTACCGACACCTGGCTCACATGATGCCATAAAGTGACAACTTCAATGTGCGATTTGATAACAGCCGGTGGTCCATTGGAGGGCAGGAGGAGGGCAACGCATCGGCTTATCAGTGATGCGGATGTTTACGAGCGTTGTAGTCATCAGAAAGCTTCGAATGCCCGCTTGTCCCTCTATAGAATAAAAACGTTAAAGAAATCAACAATTTGGCGGTGCTAAGCCCGTGTATCACAACAGTCGTGTCGGACTACCTGCGTGTCGGACTACCGTCGTGTCGGACTACCGTCGTGTCGGACTACCGTCGTGTCGGACTACCGTCGTGTCGGACCACCGTCGTGTCGGACTACCGTCGTGTCTGACTAAGGTCGTGTCGGACTATCGTCGTATCGAACTACCGTTGTTTCGGACTACCGTCATTTCGGACTACCGTCGTGTTGGACTGCTGTCATGCTCATCCATCGGAATGAGGGAACAAAGGTGGTACACGATTACTATTAATAATACTTATCCGTATTACTCACCTTGCCGGAGTCGACGACAAATCGGATGCCGTCTATAGTGACAGATGTCTCCGCTATGTTGGTGGAAACTATGCACTTCCTAACCCCCTCGGGGGGGTAGTCAAAAACCTGCAATAACATCCAACATTTTATATTACAGAACGATTTGTGATGAGCCTTTTTGTAGGTACTAGTAAGAGGTAGAGACACGACCGGGAGGTAAAGCCGCCTCCGTAAACTGATACCTTCGGTGTCGCGATTCGTGCGGTTTGGGAGTAACCGGTGGACCATTGTAGGGGAGGGACGGAGGGCAACGCATCGACATATTAATGATAAGGATGTTCACCGACGTCGGCAGTGTAAAAAAATGACACTCTATAGCGACGGCCTCTCCCGTCTACAAACAGTAGCATAAGTTTGATTTTCTAACAATCACATTACGTGTAGACCTCACTGGAATATAGAGCTCCTCCCCGTTCCACCTTGACCTCCCCGCGCTCACCCTGCGCGTCAGTACGTTAGCGCGCTGTAACAGCGCCGATTTTACGTCATCGACGTAAGATCGGCCGTCACAAGATTCTATCGATATCATGCGGTGTACACATTTTCTGATAATAATGATACTAAAATCGATGAGATATTGTAACCGAGATATACCTTATCTTGCTCCGCCAAGGACAGCCCGCTGTGCAGCGGCAGCACGATCCAATTCTTGGACTTGTCCGCGTACTGTTGCGCCGCGGCACATATGGCCGTTATTTCTTGTACCCCGGACATGAAGACCAGGAGATCGCCGCGCTCCCCGCCTGGAATATTGAACGGTGAATACGAATTAGCGTGATGTATGATAGAAAAAATATTTTGACAAGATGAAAAAGAATAACGCGTCGGCGTAGTAATTAACTATGTGGATGTTCATGTGCGTCGGTAGTCGTAAAAGGGTAGCGATTTCTCGTTTGACCCCCTGTTCTATTCAAGAAAACCACCGGGGAGATCGATACGACGCGCTAATGTCAAATCTTCTTGCAAGCCTTATCCCTATGTCAATTGATATCGGGGCCTGCTAAGGCTGATCTAAGGAATATAGCAAGGGCTCCGATTTTCACACAGCGATTGCCATCGGACTGCGCTATTATCATATCTGTACTTATTTATTTGTATACACTGCAGTGAAGACATTGAACAATAAACACGGTCTCAGTCTGTCTAATATAAATAATGCATTTTACAGAGCCGCCTGGTTTTAAGCCTTCTGGCCCGTAAATATAATATTCGTAAGAAGTAGCCCTTGCGGGCAGGGGTGTGTGACTGCGTGGCTCTTTATTTTAGACCGAATGAGGCCGTGAGGAATAATGTCTTCTCTGTTCCATAGCTAAATACAGATTAAATATCTCTCTATCTCTATAAGTACACCTTCCCGTACAATTTTCATGTGCCCATCCATGAAATCCAATGTTCAGACTGTAAATCGTTACCTGTCAGTTTAACCTTTGGCGATTTTTAGATTAGCTACTTTTCTTTATTATATCTAGTTTCCTTCTTAAGTCAATATTTAAATCAGTCTTTAGCTCTTTAATTCAAAGTTATATATCTTAAAACAGCGTTGCATGAATTATTTATTTTATAAGTCCCTATAATAAAAGATATATATAAGATAGGTATAAGTAAATATCCCCACCATGGTTCAAGCCTTGTCGTGGCGGTGGAGCTCAGTAGCCTGGGGTGATCCGAGACACCTTGGGCGAAGCCAATTGAACCGAGGAGGTGGTGGCTCTTAGTACCCCTCCTATAAGAAGAGGGGACTAAAGAGCAGGAGGAGGTGCCGCTCTTTGCAAGCCTCTTATAAGAAGAGGGGACAAAAGAGTAAAAGTGGCGGTGCTTTTGCGCACGGGGCAAGGAGTGAGGATGAGAACCTCACTCCATTGCACTGTCCCAAAGTCGGTGGAGTTGTCCTGTGGTGCGGGATAACCCCATCTGTGGAGGTGGCGTCGGTCCCTTCGGGGGCTGAGTTGCCGACGAGGTGTCCTCATGATTTGTTGTTTCGGGGCACCACATCAAAGGCGGCACTGATATAGCACTCGCGGTGGTTTTAATGGATATTCGGCACTATATAATGTGCTGCGAGCCCCACACACCACTGGACCCCACCCAGGGCCAGTGAAGGCGCGTAAATGCGTTTCCCCGCGTCAACAAAAAAAAAGGTATAAGAAAGTATAACTAAAGGTATTGTAAAGTTGTATAAATATTGTTCTCTGGTAAGATAAGCAAAGTTAGAAATATAGTTTTTTTTTTTAAATTGAACTCAAGGCGAGACTAATATTGTGTTCTTCAGGGGTTTAAAGTTTAAAAATGTAGGAGTGCTACAAAATAGCTGATTTTCAAAGTAAGCGTTAGACGAAACAAGCTTGTGAGTCTCTAGTCCTAAAGTGTCAACTAGAGCGCCGTGCGGATGACCTACTGAGCAAATTTTCTTCCAAGATGACGTAGCTAGGCTTGCTCCTCGATATTCAGTGGACTTTCCAAAGTCATTTCGACCAGTGATCCGCGAGGTTATCGAAGGGCGCGGCTTCTGGCTTAAACCAAACATAGGTGGGCCAAGTCTCGGCTGCCGCCGAGTACTTCTGGCTGTGCTTTACTTGATGCTCGGGATGGATGTACGGGGCGGAAATAACAACCAGATCGTGCGGGGTAGGGCAGCAAATTATTGCCATTGGGGGGTAGCTGACTACAGGATGGTCTCAGGGGATGCTGCATGCGTCTTTGCGGGTAGACTCCCCTGGGACCTGAAAGCTAAAGCACTGGCGGATTTTTATTACGAGAGGAAGATTCCACATTCGAGCACTTGCGGCGCTAGAGGGCAGACCGAGAGCAAGCCATGAGACTGGCAGGAGAGGCTGGAGGCACTACGTGTCCTGTTTTTAGAGAGTGGACAGAGCAACCTGAGCACTCTCACTTCACCTCACACAGACTTTGACGGGACACGACGTTACTTGTGTGAGGTGAGTTTGTGCCAGTCACGGCTATGCATTATTACACTTGAGCATAGAAAAGGGCGATTCACGTCGCTGTGTAAGGGATCGACCTCGCCACCAGTTTTTATTAAAAATACGCTAAGCGGCGTGGAAGCTTGGATCTCGAAAAACGTTGTGGGTGGAAAGGGAAAAGCGGAGCGGGTGAGGAAGCGAACAGTCGACCCTCTCCGAGAGGTCCAAGGCGAAAGCACTAGGCCTGCTGCCTTAGGAAAGGTAGTATGGAAGTTCGTGACCGCTGGACAACATTTCACAAAATTACGCTACTTGGAAGTATATTGAGAAAATTTGAAATTGTAAAAATAGCAAAAAAAGCCAACATCACGCGGTATTCCCAGGCGGTCACCCATCCAAGTACTAACCGCGCCCGACGTTGCTTAACTTCGGTGATCGGACGAGAACCACACCGGTTCTTCATTCAACGTGGTATGGACGTTGGCGAACATTCGACATTTAACAGGGATATAATGTTGTTTTTGTTTACATATTTTGGAAGATAACATATACTTAGTCTGGCCATATATCATGTTACAATTAAAAATAAGAAAAGGTACATCTGAATTTGGAATCTGTCATTTTTATACGATTGTTCATTTTGTGTCAATACATTGTACAATATTTTGCGATATTAAAATGGAGTGGGTGTTAAAGAGAACGGAATCGCTGTGACTGCACTACACAAAGTAGGTGTGAACCAAAATGAAATTTTTCAAACTCTCCATACACTTGGTGTCAGAAAGAAACAAAGAAAATAAATTTATTAATCACAAAATCGTCACCATGCATTGATGGTGTTTCGATTAAATAATTTCAAATTATATTGTTTTTGCGACCAATGTAGGGAGCCACTCAGCATTTGTCACAACACTGTAACATGACATGACGCTGATTTTCAGTGACCCCTCACTTTCATTCGCTCGAAGTGACACTTGACAGAAGCTAAACCAAATGTGAGCTAACAAAATTACAAAACATTAAACACAAATACAACAAGTACACAATTTAGGCAAATTAGATAGCAACTATACACCTACACACACATACAAATATCCTCATATTACACCCCTGCCAAATACACTACTTGTTACTTGACAAGCTGAATACTTTATGAAACGGAATCGCTATTTCGACATTTAGTATTATTTAACTTATTATAATGTAGAATATAAAACAAAATAAAAAAAAACATGTATCCAACTTACAAATACTAATACCATCAAACAAATGTGTGCTAAATGTTATATTTGCGCTTAAAACTTGGGAGTTGTCCGTGCGGCTAGCAGAGGTGGAGGTAAATTGTTGCAGCACTTGGTAGCGTTATGCTTAAAACTACATCGGTAAACGGCGGTATGAGATCGTAGAAGGGACAACTTGCACAAGTGAGACCTAGATGGATGTTATACAAAACCCTCTCCCTTCCAAGATAACTTGCAACTTGCTTGATACTCTGGCAGCCCGGAAATGACCATATCAAACATCAAAAATGCGAGATGTAAACGCCTATTTTTTTGTTAACCCGGGGAAGCGCATTTACGCGCCTTCACTGGCCCTGGGTGGGGTCCAGTGGTGTGTGGGGCTCGCGGCACATTATATAGTGCCAAATACCCACAAAAACCACCGCGAGTGCCACCAGTGCCGCCTTTGGCGAGGTGGCCCGGAACAGCAAATCATCAGGGCACCTCGACGCCAAGTCAGCCCACGAAGGGACCGACGCCACCTCAACAGATGGGGTCCCGCACCACATAACAACTCCATCGACTTTGGGACAGTGCAGCGAGGTAGGTTCCTATACTCGCCCCTTGCCCCGTGCGCAACAGCGCCGCCAATTCTTCTCTTTTGTCTCCTCTCCTTATAAGAGGCGTACTAAGAGCTGTCACCTCCTCGGTTCAATTGGCTTCGCAATTCAAGGTGTCTCGGATCAACCCAGGCTACTGAGCCCCACCGCCACGACAAGGCTTGAACAATGATGGGGCGATAGATGTAAATGCGTAGATTTTCCATAATTAGCAGCTTCTCCTTAATAAGTAAAATATTTGTGTACCGTTACAATGGGACCTGCTATGTTTGTGATATAGAAAGATCTGGCCGTCCACGTAGTGCTCGTACGAAAAAGGAGGTCAAATGCAGTAGGGGAAGGCGTTCGAAGAAATCCTGTCCGAATGCAAAAGATTTTATCTCGGGAAATGAAGATAGCACCTAGAAACTTTTTTTCTTTTTTTCCGGAGCTGCGCTTAAGCTGTGGAAGCGAAGAAAAGCACAATACAGCTTCATCTGATTCCCATGACTGCTTTGAAAGCCCTAGGGAAGCTTCCCAATCCGTCGACGGATTGCAACGTGGGCAATATCCGACTTCAGTGATAGGTTGGTGGGGTGGGGTGTAGTTAGCTATGAAGGAAAGACTGCACCATATTTTTGTGAAAAAATTATCAAAACATCGGCACAAGTGTATCAAGATACCATTCTTGAGAAGGTAGTTAAGGCCCTTAATAACATCACGTTCAATAACCAATCATGGTCCTTCCAGCAAGACACGGCTCCGGGTCATAATGCAGTCAAGGACGGAATCGAACGTCTCGGACTTCATCAAGGCTAAAGACTGGCCGTCGTCTAGTCCACATTTTAATCCGCTGGATTATGATTAATGGTCAGTTTTAGAGTTTGCTGTCAAAGTCATGATAACTTGGAGTCCCTAAAACAATCCATACGATTGGCAGTGAAGAGTTTCCCAACGAAAAGAGTGCTTCTATTGATAATTGGCCTCAACATTTAAAGGACTGCGTTGCAGCCAATTGGGACCATTTCGACTTTTTTTATTTTCCATTGTTTTAATATTTGTGTATTAAACTAACACTAAAAGTAATAAATGTTATTTGCAAAAAAAAAAATTTTCGTTACAGTATTTATAGCAAGATTAGTTACGTATAAGCTTTCATCTAAACAAATACGAGGGTAGATTGAAAGTATTCGGCCTAACCAAAAAAAAATCACATACTAAATCAGTCATATTTTTATTTTTCTACATAAACACCATCAAGTTCGATACAACTTTGCCAGCTCCCATTTAAAGCATTTGGACCGTTGAAAACAAGAAATTGTAGCCTGTCAACGACTAGCGACGCCCATGAACATCAGCATAACTATGACGATGCGTTTCCTTTCTTTTCACCTCCCCCAATGGGCCACCGGCTACTCATAATCCGCACGAAACGCGACACCGTAGGTGTCACTTTACGGCAGTATCAAGTGAGCGAGAAGTACCTCCCCGCTCTTGCAGGCCCGAATTCGTTGCATAGGAGGATGTAGTGTCATGGCACCATACATGGCATTTCCTCCTATGAGCATGGCACTACCCCTTACTATAATTCCTACTATGATTCTTCTTTAGAGTCAAAATATGCGTCTTCTGCTGTTCTGGCTACGTCGTTTGTCGTAAAGCTTTTACCTCCCAAGTGCTTTTATATGTTAGGGGACGGTACCAGAACTATTACGTCCAGATCAGGTGAGTAAGGCGGAAGCGTTAATCCGCATTCGCCTTATTCACCTGATCTGGACTGTTAAGTTCAAAGCCACAATTGTGGATTACAGCCATTGATTGCACAGACGTGTGCACACGGCCGTTATCTTGATGAAACAGGACTTTTCTTAGAGCATATCTGGACGCTTTTCTCATATTTGCTCTCGTGAGCGACGTAGTAAGACATGGTAGTAATCAGAGTCTTTATTGTGACCCCCTTCAACATAATCATAATCACACCTTACGACTCCCAGGATACTGAAGCCATTACCTTATTTGCCGACCAGATCGCCTTAGTCTTTTTAGGGGGTGGTGAACCAGGTCTTCTCCACTGTTCTGATTGTTGTTTTGTTCCTGGCGTACAGTAATGAACCCATTTTTCGTCCATTGTAATAAACCGATCCAAAAAATCATCTGAATCGGCTCCAAATGACTCCATCACACACACCAATCACCAAAATCACCACATAATCCAAACATTCACGTGAAATAGTCAATCGCGTCCTTTTTGTTGAACTGGCAGCAGTCGCGGAAGCTATTTCGCAGACACCTTGTGAAAACCCAATTCGTTTGACTATGATGTTTTGAGTTCGTTCATAGGAGATACAATCCTCATATAACCTCGGCTATGTCTCTAATTTTTAATCTACGGTCTCCCACAATTAAACCAAGTACTTTTTTAATATTTTCGTCAGTAGTGGACGTCGAAGGCCTTCTAGAGCGGGGTTCATCTTTCACACTCTCTATACCACGCTTGAATTCTGCTATCCATTTATTGACGGATGAATAAGACAAACAGAATCTCCTAAGGTACTGACCATATCATCATGGATGGCTTTTGGTAATGGCCCCTCTTATGGAGGTACTTAACAACGGCACGCTGCTCGATTTGCTCCATTTGCAGACTATGTCCGATTGCTTTGTTAAAATAATTATAAAATCACAACTAATTATCGCACACGTATCGAACTTCACATAATTAACTAGTCTGAACTGGAACTAAACAATGTAAGAAGGTTCGATTTTTAGAATTGAATGAATCTGTTGGGCCGAGTACTTTTCAATCTACCCTCGTAATACACCAGCTGAAGTTTTCTTAGAAATAAGTAAAATATAAAATTAAAAATATAAAGCTTCCATAAGCTATCTATATCTGTGATCGATTTTCTTAAAATCTGAATTTTCATGCGGTTTCCACCAGATCACAATGGAAAAACCCGAGGCATGTTTGAACCCTGTTATTCACGGGCGAAGCCGGGTATATGACTAATCGTTAGTTATAGAATAAAACATTTTTTTATATATAAATTTAATCATTTTATTTACCTACAAGAAAATAAAGTGAGAAAACTGATTTCAGGAATGTCGAAAGTCACCAGAAGGATCCGACTGCACGTTCCTTTCCTTCCTGCACGCACTTATTAAAAAAGGGGCGGAATCGGGCCGGCACGACCGTGGACGTGCCTCTCGCGCACATGATACCGGCGTAAATTGGCGTCGTCGGTGTAGCGTTTTGTGAGTAGCCGATGGCCCATTGTGGGGACGAAGGAAGGCAACGCATCGCATAATGATACGGATGTTCATGGGCGTCGGTAGTCATAAAAAGGCTCCGATTGCTCGTTTCCCCTCTATATTATAAAAAAAAATCAAATGACTGGTACTCACTGGGATATTTGCTGTCAATCAGCTGCATCAGCTGCACGTAAGGCTGCGGGTCCAGCCTGTCCCGCGTGGGCTTGTCTTCTGTAAGTGTTGGTTTGTAATTCAGCTGTATCGGGTACAGTCGGCCAGGCACCTACAATAAATGTTATAACTACTTATCCTTAATGAAACGCTATCATCATTATGTGAGCGTTATGTGAGAGAGAGGTACCTCCTGGGTCGTGCCGGGCCAATTCAGCAATGCAGCATTAAATACCATGCTGCATTGCATATCCCTCAGGTACTAAAAAGTGGGTAGCGGGAGATGCCACCGTGTGACAGCTGTGTGTGCGGTTTGTGAGGAGTTTCCGGTGGTCCGTTGGAGGAAAATAATAAACTTTAAGTGCACACAAGGATCATCATTGTCAGATATCAATCACTCGCCACTTAACTCTTTCAATTAATGGTGAGACCACCTGATAAATAAACTTCAATTTAAATTTTACTTGCTTGTATCACAACGGCAGACTCCGCAGCGAAATAGTTCTTGAACAGTTGGATGTTGATAGTCGCCGACATGAGTACCAGCTTTATGTCGTTCCGTGTGTGTATGAGGCACTTGAGCACGCCCAGAAGAAAATCTCCCATCAAGTGCCTCTCGTGGATCTCGTCCAAAATTATCACATCGTAGTCTGGTAAACTTTCCGAAGACATCTGAAATTAGGGACGACACATAACAAGAAAATTTTAACGAGACAGACGTTGCAGATACTTTACAGGAACCATGATCACGGATGAACCGAGAAGGCAGTTGTCCTGATGTCACAAGTCATCAATAGTACCTATTCATATTTATTTTGTTATTTTGATTAAAACTATATTTACTTATTATATCTTACAGTCATGACTTCACAGCTGCCAAATTTGGCTGCAATGCAACAAGATATGGCCTCTTACTTTATAGTCCATAGAATAAGTGTCTACTTGCTTTTACAACTGTCATAAAACTTCACTTTGTGAGACGGTTGGTCAAATTTATTGATCATTGATTGAGTATATAGAGAAAAAGAAAATTTTCCTTTTTGGAAGTTACAAGCTTAGGGAGGCCAGCTTGGCCTGGTAGCCCAGTATAGCTTGCAGTAGTGATAGCTTGCATGAATCAAAACCCTAGAAGAGAATAGTAGCATGG
The DNA here is from genome assembly GCA_017140195.1 of Eumaeus atala. Classification (NCBI taxonomy): domain Eukaryota; kingdom Metazoa; phylum Arthropoda; class Insecta; order Lepidoptera; family Lycaenidae; genus Eumaeus; species Eumaeus atala. The sequence continues at coordinate 347,607 of JAFELO010000545.1, read as the reverse complement.
GTATCCCTTAATAAGAACAAACTATGATTTCTGAACTACCCTCCTGTGTTCTTTGCACCGCTGTGTTAGTTCATTTGACGTAACTCTTAGCTGAAACCAATATCGCTGTAAAGGTAAGATGTTTATGCCAAAGCTGATATAGTATAGCCAATACTGGACACAGTCACTAGAACAAGCATCTCTTTACTATAAGCGCCACGGCCCGCGTATAGAACCTGCCTAGACGAGGAATAAACACCAGCTCGTATGTCTATAGAAGGCACAGGAGTGGCAACTAAGAAGCGTTCTAACTTGGACACCCAGGAACACTCACGAAGGCGCGTACCAGCGAAAGAAGTACCTGGCTTTCCTGTGGAAATAGAAGCTGAACAGTCAAGGAAGGGCTACAAGGACCCACCCACGTGTAAAACAGGCGCAAACAAGCGTCGACGTGTGGAAAGGAAACGCAGCAACCAAATTTGGTTGTGAATCAATATGCCAGAAGATCGATTCAGAATGGGCATCCCATACAAACTTGGTGCTGATTCGAATATTGCCGAGCAGTTTAGACTCAAATACTTTTATGTGATGCAACCATAGGAATACCACTTAAAAAGTTCCTCATTGTGAGTAAATAAATACCTGTCTCAATAATAGTCCTTCTGTGATAAAGCAAATTTTGGTGTCGGCTGTCTTACTCTTCTCAAATCGTATCTGATAACCGACTTTACTCTCGAATTGCGTGAGGGTCTCGAATGCCACTCGTTTTGATAGAGAAATACATGCAATTCTACGTGGTTGTGTACATGCTGAAAGAGAATTTTATTACTAATTATAATTAATTTATTATTATTATTTTATTATTTATTAGCGTTGGGGGTACACGAGCAGTTGGACCACCTGTAAGTAAGTGATCACCAACGCCCAATGACATACGCAACACCAGAGTACTCGCAGATGCGTTGCCGGCCTTTTAGAGATAAGTCTGCTCTTTTCTTGAAAGTCCCTAAGTCGTATCAGTCCGGGAATATCGGAGGGAGTAAAAGATTCCATAAAGATGTAGTACGTGGGAAAAAAAGTGCGCTTAACATGTACGCTAGAGGACTTTGGAACATCGAGATGGTGCTGGTGAAATTTTGAATTTTGACTCAAAGTCCTGTAAAGAAATTCAGCTGCAGGTATCCGAACAATTCCTCGGAACACATACTCAAGATATTGATAATGTAGAATGTGCACAGTGAACTGGCATCTCTACGCAAGGTAAGAGTATGAAGCTGGTAAGGACCTTGGCAATCGACGATTCGAGCCGCTGTACGTTGAATGCGGTCAAATGGAATGAGGTGCTATTGCAGGGCTAAAGCCCAAAGGTGATAGCAATACTCCATGTGTGGTCGGATTGGTGCTTTCTAAAGTTGTAGAGCTTCGCCCTACCGGGCACGCCTAGATTCTGGGAGACTAACTTACCCTTTACATCCAAGTGACCTCGGAACTGAACGTTAAATCGAGATTTCGACTACAAGTATTCCAGTGTTGAGGCTGTTAGGGAAGTGTTTTGAAACTGAAGAGAAACGACAAAGGGTGTTTTTTATCGGTAAACGCGCAAACTTGTCTTCTTGGGGTTAAATTGAACTAGCTTTAGTCTGCTCCGTTAGGAATGTGTGCACAATATTCTTACATTGTATTCAGAAATTTATCTGTAGATTACTAATTCTAGGACTTATAACAATTGGAAGCTATACAGATATATACTAAGAGGTAGTGCACACTGTATTGCAGCAAATTGGGTCGCCACGGCCGCTCGCTCCGATGATACCGCCAGACTGTGTGAGTAACCAGAGGCTCCTTGAAAAGGTGCTCTGCCCTATTTTCCTCCTTTTTCTTTTCATATAGCACAAGAGGGCGAACGAGAAATCGGAGTCTTTTGATGACTACTGACGCCCGTGGACATTCGCATGTTTGTTACGCTGATGCGTTGTCCTCCTATCATCAT
>JAFELO010000545.1:286339-330205 GCA_017140195.1 Eumaeus atala | reverse complement strand
CCCCAGTCACCTTACATGGATTGACTAATGTCTGAACTAAACTGAATGATATAGATGTCGTCATGCGTGATGGCATGGTTCAAAAACACAAATGATGTAAAGAAATAAAAAGACTTGCAACAAACTTCATGAAAAATATTGCATATTTAGCATGAGGCACCACTTTTTAAATTTATAATTCATTTATTGATGATCCTAATGCACTATTCGACGACAAATAAATTTTAAAAATTATTTGTCTTTTCTGTCAGTCGCACAAGGCCACATGAAGAAATAAGCATCAAACACTTTTAAAAGACAAGCAAAACCAGTTATTTTATTATTAGGAATATACCCAAATAGTTATTTGTATTGATTGGAGACATTTGGGGGAAAGATGTGTTTACCTAGTGTCCTCTCAAGTATTTCCATTGGTACTTAGTGTCCTCTCAAGTATTTCCATTGGTACTTAGTGTCCTCTCAAGTATTTCCATTGGTACTTAGTGTCCTCTCAAGTATTTCCATTGGTACTTAGAGTTAAGTTAATTAAGGCCTCGCCTTTACAGTCACAGGGATTACAGTCTAAAAATTTGGATAACAGTCCAAATTGTTTAGCCTGTTGTACATCTCATATTTAATAATATGTATCTCAATTTCAGAATTAGTAAATGACTCACTCTACGAGTGGAACATAAGACTGCGCTCTGTCGACCCCGACAGCCCCCTCCACAATGATCTGCTGCTGTTGAAGGAGAAGGAGGGCAAGGATTCCATACTCCTTAACATTATGTTCAAGGAGACATATCCATTTGAACCACCATTTGTACGAGTAGTCTATCCTATTATATCAGGTTAGTGTCATTTTTGTAACATTCACTTATGTGACATTCCGCGTACTCTTGATGTAATTATATATATTAGAATAAAACTATAAATATTTTGCTTATTTATACAATATGTAACAAATGGGCATGGTCAGAATTGATATCCAATTGTAATAATTCATCTCATTTAGTACTACTTTTCAATTTAGAAAGAATATTAATTCACTACAATATTATGAATAAGGAAGGTGTTTTACATTGCTATTTTACGTCATGTTATTTGTATGAGACTTTAAAAACGCCGCGCGCGCAGATTTCGCCTACAACAGGTACGGATAACGTCACAATACATCTTGTCACGTGGTCCTATCAGCTGATTGTATTTTACGCAAATCGCTAACAAATAATTTATTGCATGAAATTTTAAACCATTAGTTTATTTAATCGTAACATCTACTTTGCTAGAATTCTGTTCAATTTTATCGTCTTCTAATTTTACACACTTCACGACGATGAATAACATTTCGAGCGTACGCGATCTAGCACTGGGTTTTATAGCATGGGTGATGACAGCTGACTATATTATGTGTGCATTGTGGGCATTGAAAAACTCCGTTACTGCGTCCCTACGTAAGAGCACTCGTCAGTGAACAGTACGCGACTGAGTCTGAAGTCTTAAATCAGGCGTCAGAAGTCAGTCATCTCGGGCCTATATAAAACGCGCCTATCTAAAACGCGCCTGCTAAACTCTATTCTAGTCGTAGTCACACTGCAGTAGACATTGCACTCGACGATAGAGATACGGATGCTGGCTATCCTCGTTCAACACTCCAAACGCGCAAGCGGTTAAGATATAGTTCACGTCCCGCCGAGCGCGAACTTCGTGTAGGGTCTTCACCAAACATCCCCAAGACTTCCTTTTCAAAGCGTAACGTAAGTCGAGACTGTGCACTGCCGGTGTTGTACATGCGCATGTGCTGATGTTCGAATGCCATCAACGTCGGCCACGCCACTTTCCTTGGAACAGCTTGCAGGTCCTCGTAAAACCTGCGCTGCCGCATTCTTACAGTTGGATCTTCTAAGGCACATCAACATATCAAAATATTCCTGATTTCAATACAACGTCCCTAACACCGGTTACTCGCGAAAACGTACGAAAAAATATCAAATAACACGGACGTTATCCGTTAGAAAATCACGCGTGAAACTAATTGAAATTGGAAAACTATTGCATAAGAATGCACAGCACTCAAGTTCCAAGGAGCCGTCGATGTAAATGCGCATGCTGACACTGCGAGTTACGCTACAGCGATTGATCACTTCGCTTAATTATTGCAAAATATTCTAGTGCGGTATAGTAAATGCAATGCGTCAATTAAAACTATTATTCCATCTTTGCGTATTAACCCAGGGATGTTCTAGGTGACACTGCGCTGAACGATTATCTGTAATCGTTCAGCGCAGTGTCACGTGGTTGTAGGTCAGTGTGGTTTATTTAAAAGAGTCGCGTACCGTTGCTTCACACCGCTGCGTGCAGTTCCGCCGGTGCACCCGCGCCTTAATACACAATATTTTTCAAACGGACACCGCGTGCCTATTTTTTAGAAATATAGCAGTACGCGCAATCAACTACGCTAAGATATTAAACTTTTTTTTGTTTGATCAATTTAAATCATTATTTGACTTTGATTGATAACTTACCAATATTCGATTTTATCCTTGACTTACATACGTGCTTAAAAGGAACAACAGGACTTGTTATTGTGCTTATTATGTAGAGAGGGAAAAAATTAGAGGTAGAATGCTATGAAAGAATATATTGATAAATGTGAAAGTTTTGTCACTGCTTGTCCATATTTGACATATCAAGAGCAATCTTTCTTCAGTGATTCAGATTCAGAAAGATTTTTGCAATTTGTTATCAACCTATTTTCAATAAATTTTCTTTTTGCTTCTGATAACAATAACATTATACTTTCAAGTACTGAAGAGCCATCATCATAATCATATACTGCTACTACATTAAGTACTAATTGCAATATACAAATAACATCGGAGTTAGTAAACAAATCTCTCAGATGACTAGACCTCACTGAGGGAGCAGATACCCGATCGTATACCATCTTTGTTTATCGTGGAATGCTCAAATATCCTGACAAAACCTCTGTCAATATTGTTCAATCGGTCTTTAAACGAAGACCTTGTGCCAGAGATGACGAAATCTGCATTTATAACACTAAGAGTGGCAATAGAAGTGCTGTAAAAAACTACTAGCAAAAAGACGAAGTTCAAAACTTTGTCTTTGTGTTAAGATTTTTGAACAACTTGTTTACGATGAAGTAAATCACCATCTCTATTACATTCCATATTGAAGAATATGGTTTTATAAAGAAGCGCTATACTATTTCAAATCTTTTTGGACTATGTACTTTGGTGGACAAGTAAACTGAGTTCACTGATTACAGCAAAGCTTTTGATCGGATAGACCACGTCTTACTTTTAGAAGAACTACTTACTTCAGTTATCCACGGAAACCTATTTAGATGGTTTACCTCTTATATTAAAAATCGATCCCAAGCTGTAGTTCTCAGCGTTTATACATCTCGTTGTTATTTCGTCCCCTCCGGAGTTCCCCAGGGATCCCTAATAAGCCCCGTGCTGTTCAGCCTTTTCATTACCGTTATTGGTTCTTGTTTTGAACACTCAAATTTTCTTTTATATGCTAACGATGACATCTTAATGAAGATATTTAAAAATATCAAAAAAATTGTTGATTGTTGTCTTCTACAACATGATCTTCTTAGGTTTGAGAAATACTGCCAATTTAATGAATTAGAACTTAACGTTGGTAAATGTTACGCGATGAGATTTACAGATGAATGTCACTAATTATATCTACGCACTTAAAGATCAAGACCTAGATAAAGTACATGAAATACGGGATCTAGGTGTGATACATAACTAAACTGACGTATGAGAAGCACATATAATTATCAGGAAGCTTGTAAGATTTTAGGATTTGTGGTACATTCTTGCTCACCGTTTGAAAGTATAAAAGTCGCCAAGATTCTGTTTTGCTCATACGTTCGTAGCGTACTTGTGTACAATTCATAAATTTGGAACCGTGGGAATATGATGTTTATATCAATAGTACTCTATTGATATAAACATCACATTTCCATTAATACAAAGAAAATTGTGAAATACCTTCAATTTCAATGTAAAACATTTGACACATGTATAACTTAAGATGTAAGAGATGCCACTAATAGAAATACGTAAGATAGCAGATATAGTATTATTAGTCAACATTGTTAAATATTTAAGCGACTCCCCATATCTTTTGTCAAAAATTAAAGTACAAGTCCAACACGATTTAGGAGGAAAATAAGAACATATTCTGCATGTTCCTCGCAACTCGACAAATTATAAACAATTTTTTTTTATAAGATCTGCTGAAACATTGAACGACCTTTACTAATCTCTCGAACTGGATCTTTTTCATTCCTCTCCTATTGCATTTAGAAACACACTGCCTAAAAATTTGTTTGCTGCTGTTTCCTAATTGTCATTATTTTTTTTGTTTGATTATTTTTATATCTGTTAATTTTGTTCCTGAACTACTGTTAGTTTTGTTAAATAGGTAATGTAAAACTCTGTTCCTAACTGTTAACCTCGTTAAAACTTTTTTGTATGAAATTTTAAAAAAGAAGAAGCTATTTAGGTTTCACAATGTGAAAACATGTAATCGGTGTCTTGTAATCTTCGTAGTCTATAAGTTTGTTACTTTAAACTTCGTACATTTTCCACGTAATAAAAAAAAATGTAGTTATCTTAACTTAATCATATTTATCAACATAAATATAATGAAGTACTACTTCTTACTCACTCTGTACTATGTCACACATGGAATCTCTAAAGGGGATTATATTAAGGTTTTCAATTACCACACGACAAGGGCGAATTACCAGACCTAGTGTGCTCGTGTCAATATGCAGTTTTAGTGATGACGCACAAACAAACAAACATCAGATGTGGCCCCTCTCTTCTTCCCTGAGACTATAAATATTCACAAATAATGTATGTTAGCGGCCTCCTGTGCACACTGTACTCTCCGTCCCGGGCGCCCTACGAGCGGGGGTTATAAGATAATATGATGGATCATATATCCATATAGTTAACATTGTTGCAGACTTGAATTGTTTAATAATGTAAATTGTTTGTCTTTCAGGCGGCTACGTGCTAGTGGGCGGTGCGATCTGCATGGAACTACTGACCAAGCAGGGCTGGTCGTCCGCGTATACAGTGGAGGCGGTGATCATGCAGATAGCGGCTACGCTCGTGAAGGGCAAGGCTCGTATACAGTTCGGCGCCACCAAGGTGGTGTCGCAGGCGCAGTACAGTCTCGCGCGCGCGCAGCAGAGCTTCAAGTGCCTCGTGCAGATACACGAGAAGAATGGTAGGTGACGTCATTCGTGGTAATGGCCACTGATCTCTATTTGTGGATTGTTGATACTGTAGTTTGCTGTTGCATCCATTTGAACAATCATCAGCGCCCGAGTCATTGGCCGATGAACGGAAGTCTAGCGCAACACTGCATTCCTGTTCAGCATTGCTATCAGTTCATTACGACGGTTCGAGCCTGACGCATGCGCGATAAATTCATGTTACATCATCTACTGTGCGAACTACTTCTTAAGTCTCATCATATTTTGAAAATTCTTTTATAGTTGATCATTTAGTGAATATGACAAGTAGATTCAGTGGTCGCAAATAATCCCGCCCATACCCGCGACATGCATGTTTTATATGTATTATATATCATAATAAATTATTTTCCATTGTCTAGTACCTGTTACAGAATTAATACTTGTTATTTTCACTGAAGTGAGGAGGCTAGGCTAACTGCATCCATAGACATTATTTAACACATAGACTAGGCGGCTAATATAAACTATAACTAATGCATTTTTACGCTCGTATTCACAAACAATACTGGTTTTTTACAGTACAAAAGTACGTAATATTCATAATATCCTGACATGCTGATCACTAAAAAATATAAAAAAGATAGATAGCGAATTTTATTCATAAATATTAATCATCACCTGTGGTTTTTATTTTCCTCTTCACAAAGTATATCCCGTCACCGTAGGTAATGCTCCTATGTAACCGATGAAACGAAAATATTGCTTATGAAAACAATGCAAACTTACTGAATTATTTTCAGAAAATATGGCCACCACAGTATTGCGATAGTAAGCGCGTGGGCAATAGTCAAAGATCCCGGGAGTGTCATCTGTGTAGTGTGTGAGTCAGGATTTCAGTCGGATCGGACACAAATGTCACTTACTTTTTATTACGGATATTTTTACATATTTTGACACGTAAAATTTCTTCTAAATAAAAAAACTGATCATAACAATAAATTATCATATAATAAATAACTTTGTTTACATTGAGCCAAATAATCTAAAAGTAGCAATTCTGAGCCCTTTCCCTTGTGAGCCATTGTTACGGCCTGGTTAATAAGATACAAAAAGATATTCAATAAGAGACATGCATCAATCACATGGTAGCGACAGTCCCGCCCGGTTATCTAGCATTTTTTTTTTATTATGAACAAAACGTACGGGGGAGTTGTGGGTTTGCTTACATCTGATGTTAAGTACATTTTTCTGATTCTGTGATTGATTTTTTAAACAGTCTTCATCCGCCAATCGTTCCCACCTTGTTGCTGCTGCTCCAGTATTGCCAGGGTCGACAATGGTAATGGATTATGACCCTTTGATGTGGTCCGTAGGAAGCCCAAGCCGCGGGGTAGGAGTCGCTATGTTTACGCGCTACTTTTCGCCTCACGCCTCATGCCGTTCCTCCTTTGAGACCATAAGTGTGTTACTGCGCATTCAAAGGTAAAGGTTCAGCTTGTATGCCGCGTCGTGTTATACTACGCTTAGCCTAGGGATGAATCATGACTTTTTTTTTCATCTAACATTCATCTTTCTTGCAGGATGGTTCACACCGCCTAAGGAGGACGGCTAATTACTGCCCCTACTGCTGTATCATAACGTAAGACTAACGTGTAACATAATCGGTATCGCCCACACGAACATTTACCCTCTAAATTTGACAAGTGACTCAGTGGACCCGCGGGGGAGTGAAGCAACCCGCGAGGCCACTATGACGCGTTGTGTACGGAAGGACATTGTGTACAGGTCTACCGTGTATATGTGTACTTTAATCAATATATTAAGTGCTATTAATGTTCAGGGGTGCGACGGGCGCTTCCGAGGGACTTCACAAGACTTATAGGAAAATGTTTAATGTAACGTTTTTTGTAATCATTAATTTCACATAAAAGTTATCCTTATGGTAGCCCTAGACGTTACTGGAGTGTAAAGTTGAAAGTTCTTTGCATTTCTTTTTAGTTATGAAATAAAAGAAAAAAACCTGTGATTCGTAACGAATTTTTGTTTTTTCTCTCTACCCACAAATGTGATAAACCTTTGATATTGAATCTCATTGCTGCTGCTGCATTGTAGCGAAAAAGGGCAAGTATGATCTAGGACGGTGACATCCTTATTTACTACATTACCACGGTCAATACTGGGTTTGTATGTTTTTTTTAATAGAATAAGGGGGCAAACGAGAAATCGAAGCCTTTTTACGACTAACGAAACCCATTTACATCAACATAATTACTATGATGCGTTACTGGCTAGGCAAAATATGAGGTAGCAAATAGCCGATATGAAACACCGACGTCCTCACTAGGGAACACCAATCCCTTCCAAAGATGATCCATGAGGCTATTGAAATTAAAAAACACCAAAATTTCAATAGAATGGCTGGGTTCTTCCCTCTGCTTGGCACCCAGTGGTGAACATAATAAAATTAAAAAGTAAACATAACACCTCAAGACAGCAAGATATAATAAGTACTGTTTGCGTTAATCGGAACAACTGAAATTATAATTCTTCAGGTACTTTTAAACACTTAATACATTTATATCCTATAATAATACAGGACATTTGTCAGCTCAGTCCACCTGTGACCATGGTCGCTGTAAAGCTTTTGAAACGTTGGGCTATATAAATAATTTAATAATCCACGATAAAATCCGTAAAAGTAGTGTTATTGTTGTGCCAGCCATGAATGTCTCTATTTAGAATATAAGATGTCGAGCTCGTGTACGTGTAGCAAGTGATAGTGCCTGACATCTCAGACAATATTTCCTATTACTTATGGGCGAGAAGAGAAAGGACCCAAAAATAAGTCGGTACAGAGAAATTTTTGAAAGTGAATTATTAAAAAGAATATGGAAGCCCTGATCTCATATATTAATAATTACTTACTCTTAGATCAAGGTTTTATTTCCACCTAGCAAGGCTATTTGCAAAACGGTTTTAGTAAACCAAAACATAGTTTTAGAAAAAAAAAAGAATGTTGGGCGTTATAAAAACCTCTCAATTATTATTGCAACCACCAAATAAGCCAATATAATTCTGTAAAAATATTTCGCTGTATCTGTTGTCAGATTTTGGATCGTACATTGGTCCTGTTGTGTTTCATAAATGCTTCAAGTGATGCAACATGTTCAGCTGCTCCAGGTTCATTAATCCGTTTACAATAGTCTTGCTGACACATGTTATCAATCCACTCCTTTAGTTTTGGATATCTGCAAGTACATAACAACTGTTATTAACTTTTATTTTGGTAAATGTTTGAATGACAAGTCTCATTACACAACAGCACAAATGAAGTCAATGTATGAGATGTATTGACAAACTGACCTAGCCTTTTGCCATTAAATTGGACATGCACAATTATACAGGGTCCCCTCCATGTATGGTTTATTGATATTTTTCTTGAACTACTATGCTAAGATATTGGGTGTCCTGCTTTTGTATGCGTGGGATCAATTTCTAAAATAAAACTTACAGGAATTAAAAATATATCTTAAAACTTGAACAGTCCATATCCTCGTAATGGGCCAGTTGAGCACACTGTCACAACTAGCCCACTCCGAGGAGTCTGACTTTTAAGTGTAAACTTTATATCTAGTTTAAGCAAAATCACAAAAATTATGACTTCTTTTATTGTGATTTGTTAAATAAACATCCTGAAACATTTACCTTTGATCACTCACGGGATGTAATCCATTTAAGGTGGACATTGTGCTTATGATACTAATATCGGCCAGTGTAATAACATTGTCAGCCATATACAGATGTTCTGAGAGATAACACTCCAGTGTCCTATATGCATCTTCTATATTTCTTATCATTGACTTGGAAAGTTCAGTCAGCCTCCCTGTATATGTTAGGGCCTAAAAGATTTAAACATTTTTTTTTTTCAGTGAATTTACACTGTTCTTCAAAGTAAGGTGTAGTATTACGGATGATAATAATGGGTTATTACGCAAACTAAAAATAAATAAAATAATTCATACAATTCTTTACAAATATCAACAGCATCACCATAAAATAAATAATATTTAAAATTAATAAGCTAAATTTTATTCCAATTTCATATAATTATGATTATATTATCACAGCTTATTTTATGTTTTATATACCTAAACATAAAATGTTAAAATATTTTGTGATGATTATAATCACACTAAACATGAGGCAAGGAATGATTGTAATGGGAAAAAGGGTAATTAATACATTTACTGTAGCTGTTGATACTGTAAGTGCTTTTGATCTCATGAACCTTAATTGACTTTAAACTTTTAGATGTAGGACCCAAACGGATTGATATATAGGATATTGAACTTCTGCTTCTTATTGCAGATACCCAAGCAGAGCAATATTATAAACTAACAGCAGCCCAGTATACATAAGTAACATGGTTAAATGCCACATAAACTTCAACCTCTTGGTAGTTAAATTTTTCGAAAATCCTTTTTATTTTTGCTCATTTACATCATGAAAATCCCTGTACCAAATTTCACATTTATAGGTACAGTTCTGTTTCAGTACAACAAAAACAGTCTGGTTCTGTGTTGATATATAAGACAGTCAAGTTAGCCATTTATATATACATAACAATCTATCACATCTGAGTATTTTTCCTAACAAAACTGGTGATAAGTGATAACAACTATGTTGATAAGTGATTTACTAGTTACAAACCATAACAGTCCTCAGTCTTGGAAATAAAACTCCACAATCAAAAAACAGTCTTTGGTTTATAGTTGCTCTTATATTTTTGTCAGCTGGATAGAGATGCTGGTGTTTTCCAGATCCATATTTATCAAACAAATAAAGCAGAATGGCATGGCTTAAACAAAACTTCAATATAACGAACAAAGCTAAAGATACTTGGTGAGTTGGTGACAAACAAAAATCAAAAATTGAACAGGTACAATAAAAAAATCATGCAGTAGCTGTTTAAATAATTTGAGGGCAAGCTTAAGGAAAACGAGACTGGAGAGAAAACTGGGTATGTGTATAACATATAGTTAGTAAGTTATTAAGAAATTGCGTTTGTTATGATTATTGTACCTGTCTCCTAAACAGAATCCACTATCCTCTAGGAATGGTATTGTTCTCATGGGATTTTTCTGTAATTAAAAAATATATACCTATCAGCTTTTGAGGAGTGGAGAATATAATATGAATTAAAAAGAAAACCAAACCATTGTCATTTCAGTAGTATCCTGTTCCCTGAGTAAAGGGTTAATATCATGTGACTTATATTCAACATTGAGAATATCGGCAGCCATCATCACAGCTCGGGCCGGTGGGCTAGCATCCGTTTTGTAAAGAGTAAGCATTTTTATCACTTCCACCGATTTAAAAAGAACAGTGAAAATTGCAGTGTCACAATTTGTTGAATAATTTTGTTTTCAAATTGAATTTGGCGTCGTATTTATTTTAAAATTTATATTTGCGCAAATATGCTTATTTGAACTTTGGAATTGTTTTGATTTCTCATTATTTTCTATAATATAAAGTACTGTGAACCCGTGATTAAATCATTAAATTTATTTCAACTAGACCACTAACTCTACTTGTGACTAACATCGAACGTGATTGTTAGTTATTGTTGTGATGTTGTAAATTGTCACTTGTCAGTTGTTTCTCTCAAAGAGAATGTAACTACGTTTGTAGTTCCTGTGGGGCTGTGACCATAGAGATAATATAGAATGTCTATGTAAGTGCGAATGTAAAACATAGAGATAATTTAGATGGAGAAGGGATTTCTTAGGCAGTTATATGACGGCGAGTAGCCGTCTTGGTATATAGAGAATGAAGATGCGAAAGTATTTCTACCCACAATCAACCCGGTTCATCTCTTCCCATCTGTGGGAAAAGAGGGGGGTCTGTCCCCCTATCGTCTTCCTAAACCTGTAAGTATTTCTATCTTTGTCTATAAAACCTCACATACGCATTGCGCAGTGAAAAAGGGTTGATAAAAGGCAGAAAGAGTGAATTTATTGAGAAATTATTAAACAGAGTGTACTTATTATTCTTGGAAGGGGTAGTGCCATGCTGAATGGGAGGTGAAAAGGAGGGCCACGTGTCGGCATAATTATGCTGATGTTCATGGGCGTCGGTAGTTGTTGAAAGGCTTCGATTGTTCGTTTGTCCTCCCATATTATGAAAAGATCAGTTATATGGTGTCGCACCACACCTATTCAGCAGGGTCAGGTACGATTTAACCAGCCTAGCACGGGGCGTAACATCGACAACTTCCGAACTCTGGACGGAAAGAAGGAATTAAAAAGCCCGTTAGGTCCGCCTTAATCGCTTCCTGCATACTGTAATAGGGCTCACAACAAATCCTCGTTCTGTTGTTAATTTGTACATCATTACCTCCTACCTACATCCCCAGACTCATTTGGTAATTGGGTACATTCAATATAAACTTCGTTAGTTTTTTTCTCTTTAGGGTTCCGTGTTTCAACAGAAAAAAATCAGTACTTTCTAAAAAAATGATCACTTTGTTATATATAAGATTACATAGGACGGACTTTGATGACAACCCAAAAGATAAAATTAGGTTAGATTACCGTGATAATTTATAGTCATTTAATAGAAAAAAAAATCACTACAAAGTTATATTTATGGTCCTTTTCATACACAAAGTATGTGTACTCACGCAAATTAAGCTAGAAAGCTGTTGTATATGCAGTGGCGTATATCCATTTAGGTCCGTGAGGCCCGTGCCTAGGGCAGTATGATAGTAGACGGGAAAGAAGAAATATAAAAAAAGGTTTTTTATGGAATAGGGACAAAAGCCTTTTTACGACTACCTACGCCCATGAACATCCACACAGTTACTATGCCGAGCGTTGCCGTAGCCTGGGGTGAACCCAGGCGAAGCCAATTGAACCGAAGGGGGATCTTTGCACCCCTCTTGTAGGAGGAGGGGGCTTCAAGATCAGGAGGAGGAATTGTCCTCAGTACCCTCTTATAAGAAGGAGACCTAAGAGCGACAGGAGGTGGCGCTTCTGCGCACAGGGCAAGGGGCGAGGATGGGAACCTCACCCCATTGCACTATCCCAAATTCGGTAGGGTTGTCCTGTAGTGCTAGGCAATCATCTGTGGAGGTGGAGTTGGTCCCTTAGGGGGCTGACTAGCCGTCGAGGTGCCCTGATGATTGTTGTTCCGGGGCACCTCATCAAGGGCGGCACTGATGGCACTCGCGGTGGTTTTAGTGGGTATTCTGCACTGTCATGTGCCGCAAATCCCACACACCACTGGACCCCACCCAGGGCCGGTGAAGGCGCGTAAATGCGTTTCCCCTGTCACAAAAAAAAGAAGAGTCAGTAAAATGTTGATTCCAGGTGAGAGAAAAGGATGCACTTATTTCTTTCCATGTTTTACATAAATGTCACGTCAACCCCGCTGCGCGATGATTGATAATATGATCCGGAACGTACAAATAACATTTATTTGGCAATATGATCTATCCACCTGATGTGTTTACCGTAGGTATGCCAACGGATGTATCAGTCACATTTTATCGTGTTCACTTTTAGGCGGCGTCATGTAAGCGAGTATATCTGGCCGTCGTGACCGCCCTATTCAAATGCAATGCAGCATGGCACAACTTCTTACTTTTGTAACTAATTGCTACGGCTAAGTAATCTTTTCCGGTGAGCCAAGGAGCTTTGCCCGAACTGCACAGGGAGCTCGACCGAGATATCTGGGGCTGACTGTACAGCCGCACTGTGGAAAATCGAGATGTGTTTCGGTCTAAAAATCCAAAACTTTCTTATTTCTAACGATTAACCCGTGAAATTTTGCACAAATATAAAATAGTATATTATAAGGCTTCAAATGAAATGTATTTTGGTATAATTAATTTTAATATACGGCATTAAAAGTCAAAGTCAATTTACGAAATGATTTAAAAATAATTTTATTTCCACCTAAATTGTACAGAACCTTCTTATCACTTTCTTAAAATGAAGATGAATAAACAAATGAGGTGGCTTTAATATTGATGATAAATTACTAATTTATAAAACAAAATATTGTAGAAAATATTTTTAAAAATATTACGTATATATAATAATAGTCAGGCTTGTCAACAGTTGTATTTAAATATGTTATTGGTCCGCGTTTATTAAACTTGAGTAGCTTCAGGATCAGTTATTAATCTGTTAAATTTCAGAAGGTCTAGGGTATCGTCATCCAGCTCCTCCACGTTTTTGGTATATGGTTTTCTAATGCTAGTAACATAGGGATCATTAGTAGTCGATCAGGGACACTTTCTAGCAAGATGTAGGCGAAATTGTTTTTAATCTTTATTACGGGATTCTTGTGCGTCTCCTGAAAGTTCACCAATAGGAAGTACTGCAAAATGCTCGTTTACTCCGTGCAGCTTCTGTCCATCGTTCATTAAACGAAGGAATAGTATTATGTATTTGAATATCGCTGCTGATAAAACACATGTTGTCTTCAGACATCTGATAATTCTCTTTGAGAACTGATTTCGATACTGCCTCAAAAGATTTTTCTCCATCGATATAGGTAAGTATTATTTCACGCTTAGAACACTCTATAAAGTATGTAAATATATTATATTCGTTGCAATTAAACGCCCGTTTAATTATCGCTATAAATTCGTATTAAATAAGGAAATACATCAACGCTTTATATTGCCATTGGGGTTAAATAAAACTACTCTTAGCCTAAGAACATATATATTATGAAGTGAGTTGGGCTCCAAATATTGTGTTTATAATGAAAACACTCATGGGCCGAGGTACATATGTTCAAGATAAAAGGAGGGTGTCCTTACGAGGTTCCATTTAATTCTATAAAAGAAATCACCACTTCTGGGGGTAAAGAGTCTGTTACAGGTTTAACCAGTCTTTTAAGTACATTCACTTATTGATGATCTCTCTGTGTTCACAATCAAGAAAAATCTTAAGTAAAATAAAACAAGAAACAAACAATTGGATTAAAGCAGTTTTTGATAATGGCTAGTAAAAAATGATGAGGGAACGAGGTTTCCCGGGAGTCCCTGCGGCATCCAGGATGAAACTCCTTGCTATATATACTCGTAATTATAAATCTACTAATTGTTCCAACTCTACTTAAATTCAATAGTTGAAGATAATGGTGACATTCAACCTTCATATTAAATCCAATTTAAAAAGGGAGCTAAGGCTCTGAAAAGGAATACTCAACCAATAAGATCCCGTCCCATTCTCTAGGCCTCATGAGCCAACTAAAATCAGGCAAGATATATACTCTGTTACAATAAAATAAAATAGGATTTAACATCCAACACTCACACGCATATACTATTCAAACTAACACAATAATGATACGGTCTATCAAATTAATAACCATATAGGTCATGTAAATGCTTCAAAATGCACACATAAGAGAATTAAGACATTTTAATATTAATAAAGATTTTTCGAAACATAAGATATGAAACATGGCGTCGGCAAGAAATCATGAACTCACCCTTTTATATCAAATTAATTAACAGTTCGTGGCATCTTGTCACGAAATTTGGTTATGGCAGATGGCGTCAGCCATTCCAAATCATTCCGTCCTCCACATCGGAAACCTCTCTCGTTTCCTTAAAGAGCCATTTCTTCGACACCGAGCACATCTTTATTCTGGCAGTCAAAGATGACTTATAGTTTTTTTTATGTTTAAGTATCAAAAACATAATTAGTACAATATGCCATTTGAAATTTAAGGGTGATGTGCATCTAGTTGATAAAATATTTCACGCGTATAATTACAATGGGGTTTAAAATGATAAATACTCTAATATAAATAAATTATTCATAATAATTTACAAAATACACCGCAAACATTGATAAGGGTAGGAAAATAAATGAAACCGCAACAGATAGCGGTCCTTCGTTTTTTTACGCTTCCACACTTTTACACATGACTCCGAATTTCGCAAAAGTTCGTAGGCTACAAATCACCATCAAATATAAGTCTTGGGGAGACGTGGGTTACATTTCAAAGACTCGGTGAACTTGAAAATGACCAACATACAATACAAAGAACGATACGTTTGTCGTTCGTCTATAAATTTATTTTAGCTAATATATATATAATTCTTTCACGATAGTTTAGTTTGAACCATAAAGTATGAATAAATAAAAAATGGCAGTTGAGAAAAACCACTTTTGATGTGCCGTTGTTCTACCATTTTCCATAGTGCGCCGGGTCCAAACGGTGTGCACGGGAGTGTGCTAGCGATCTCTCTCGAGCGCCTCCGGGAACAATTTGAGTGGTGTCTGCGGTGTGGTCAGTTCCCGTAGGCAGGGAAGGAGGGTCGGCTCTGCCTGCGAGGCATAGGTGGGGCGGACCCTGGACTCGGCATTGTAGGTGCAGCCGGTGGTATTGCTGAACGAAACCGGGAAGGCCTTCGAAAGGATATTGGCCTCCCGGCTAGTGCAGCACCTGGAGGACGGCTCGGGACCCGGACTCTGTGAGTCCCAATTCGGGTTGTGTCACACCGGTCGATCATCGTTGCTATGATATATGATATACACTAGAAGCAGACGTAAACTGTATGTACGAGATTATAAACTTAGCAGAGTAAGCAGTTCCTTTCGGGATCAATGAATACGCTTTTACAATAGGATCCAAGAAAACGTCCAAAAACTATCAATTAGTAAATTCAAAAAAGTTGTTAAGGAACGTTTGTGTGATAAGAGCTTACAACAGATGACCTGACCTTGGAAGTACGCTCTTCTCAGGCTGCTTCGGTAAACTTTTGCTGTTTATTGATGGAGTACATAAATGTAATTGTACGTTTTTATCATTGAGTTACATTTCTGACATGATTGATGACAGACCCACTGTATGGCCATCTCTCCTCAGAACAGGGTTAGGGTTCAACCAGTGGTAAAAACGCTTTCATTTAATTTCATTTCTACAATACTCCCACGTTCCATGACCGCAGTAAAAGTAGTGTGGGATTACGCAGTTTCTTCCCATTGGAGTGATGGGGCGAAGGAGGACAACTTATCTAAGCATATGCGGATGTTGATGGACTTCGGTAGTTCAAGACTCGACTACTCGTTTTCTTCTATGCTATTGAAAATACCGCATTACCGTCTAAATAGGCTGGCTCATCCGGGAAGGTGCCTCTAACTGACACGACACAGCAAAGTGACAGCTGTCGTCGCGTTTCATGCGATTTGTGGGTTTCCAGTGGCTGCATAAAAGTTATGCGGCTGTCTATGGGCGTCGGTATTCTTCAGAGCGTCGACTATTAGTTCAACATCGTGTACTATAAAAAAAGAAAATAACACATTGGTAGTCAAAACTGGCGGGTCGATTAAAGGGCGATAATTGCATTTACCGATGCGAGTGTCCCTGGGTTCAGTCACTTAGCTGAATTAATTGCTCTACTTTCTCTGTGTCGAGAAAACATGACGTAAATAAAATTAAAATATAACAATATTTATTTCACAGCCCAATAGTATAATTCTCACGAAGGCAAGCACAAAATGTATTAGTAAGGCACATTCGTAAAAAGATATGAAACAGACTCTGCGTAATGCGTACGGCGTATCGCTTCTGCCAACATGACAGCTATATCCATTACCTGAAGTTTAGGACATAACTTCATATTCTTATCCTGAGGAATTGTGTTCGTAATCACAAACGCTTCCAGACATGAGCTATTGATCTTCTCGATCGCATTACCAGCCAGCACTCCGTGCGTTAGGATAGCATAAATCTTACTAGCTCCCGCTTCGCGAAGCTTCTCTGCTCCTTTCACTATAGTATCACAGGTGTCCGCCAGATCATCGACCATAATAGCCGTTCTGTTTCTCACATCTCCAACAAGCACGGTCGAGTCTTCCTGGTTCGCTCTTTGTCTCTCTTTGTGTATGATTGCAAAGTCGATATCAAGTCTATCCGCGATGGACGTCATACGTTTAACACCTCCAGCATCGGGTGATACCATCACGCTCTCCTTCCACTCAGCTATATTATCCTGAATCCATTTGGTTATTGCCGGCTCGGAGTAGAGGTTATCAACTGGGATATTGAAGAAGCCTTGTATTTGTGAAGAGTGGAGATCAATAGTTATTACATGATCTGCACCAGCTACTGAGATAAGATTGGCTAGAAGTTTAGCTGTGATCGGCGCTCGACTCTTTTCCTTTTTATCCTGTCTTGAGTATGGGAAACAAGGTATCACAGCTGTCACACGGGATGCCGATGCAATTTTACACGCATTTATCATTATAAGTAGCTCCATAAGGTTGTCGTTGATTTCTCCGCATCCACTTTGTACTATGTACACATCCTCACCTCTCACAGATTCACCAATTTCTACATTTGTTTCTTTATTGCTGAATTTTTTTGTTGTCGCTCTGCCTAAGTCTATTCCCAATCTAGCCGCGATATTCTTAGCTATATCTGGATGAGAGCTTCCAGTGAATACTTTAATGTTTGGCATTCTTGGTGGTTGATCAGATGTTTCCTCGGTCTGGCTTTCGGTTGATTTCTCGTTATTTTTGCTTGGTGA
The DNA here is from genome assembly GCA_017140195.1 of Eumaeus atala. Taxonomy (NCBI): domain Eukaryota; kingdom Metazoa; phylum Arthropoda; class Insecta; order Lepidoptera; family Lycaenidae; genus Eumaeus; species Eumaeus atala. The sequence goes on along the minus strand of JAFELO010000545.1, from coordinate 312,413 downwards.
CATTAGTATGACTGAGACAATTATTGTTTGCGTTTACGTATATCGACTTTATCGGAGTTCACACTGAGGTCGGCCTGACATAATCTTAGCTTCCTCGCGGTGGAATAATACATTGTTATCAATATTTCCATAACGATACACGAATGTGGATTGCATCATGTCATTAGCAAATAAACTTCGTGTTTGTCAACAAGTCCATTTGCTTCTCAATAATGATAAACAATATAAAAGTATAAAGTTTTATTCACGACAAAAAGGCCTATCTTGAGAAGTATTTAAACTTCCCTTCTTAAAACGAATCACTATGTTATCCGTCCTTCTGTTAGTCTGTTAAGTCAGGCAAAATACCTATAGGTTGCTTCCCTTTACACAATAATAATGAAATTTGTATAAAAGCTAATTAATACGAGTACAGACTAAGAAAATATCTGAAAATATATAATTTGTATCTTCTTTTTTTATAGAATAGGGGGGCAAACGAGAATTCAGAGCCTTTTTACGACTTTTGACGCCCATGAACATCCACATAATTACTATGTCGATGCGTTGCTCTCCTTCGCCCAAGACAGGCACGAAACGCGACACCGAAGATGTCACTATACCGCCGTATTATACGAGCGAGGGGTACCTTCCCGGTCGTGCCGGCCCAGTTCCGTTGCATACGAGGATGTAGTGTGTAAGTACACCTTTGCTTAGCAATCGGCAGTCGGCAATCGCGGGAAAAACATTACATTAAGATCTAGCCACTGTGATAATACCATTTTTCATAGTAGATGTTTAGGCTTTTATTTATTCGCATTTCGTGCGATTTGTGGGTAGCCGGTGACCCCTTGGTATCCAATCCAATCCGATCGTTCACCAATAGGTCACCGGCCAGGGAAGGAGGCCAACGCATCTGCTAGTTCTGTTGATGTCTATGAGACTATGGGTGTCGGTACTTAACAAAAGACTTCGACTTCTCATTTTTATAAAGTGGTTTATTAAAAAAAATAGGTGGGTAAACGAGCGGCCGAGTGAGCCACGAAACGCGACGGCATAGCTGTCAATTTACGGCCGTGTCATGTGAGCGAGAGTTTTTCGATCGTGCCGGTCCAATTGTCGTCATATGCTTTTTACTAACCTCTTAACAATACGTTAATTAAATTAAGTTATGCATCACATTCTAACAATAGATTTATAATCACGAGCTGAATTGAAATCGAATTGAGTGTTATATTGTATATTGTATCAATCTTTTCTTGTGTAAGTAGTGCCCGGCTGTATTGCAGCCGAACTGGGTTGGGACGGCCGTGGAGGTCACCGTTCACATGGTATCACCGAAAACTGAGAGCTATGGTCCTTTGGAGAGTTGGGGTTGGGGTTGAAGGAGGGCAATGTTTCTAAATTTGCATCCGCAGATTCAGGTGCGTTGTGTCGCTGAATCGATTGCTGGTTTATCCTCCTATCTTTGTTGTTATAAGTCTCCTATTTTTTAAAAGTCTTTTTTTATTTTTTATATGTATAAGTTTTATAAGTACTTTCCTGTGTCTTTTGACAACTACCGACACCTATAGACAACCAAACAACATTGTATGCGAAATTCTGTAAATTATTGTTACTCAAAGGTCAGTGAAGCTTAATTAAGCAGTACCAATGCTCCAAATTGGTAAACGTAATCCATTATCTAGCGTAATGATCAAAATTTATAATGAAGCTGAAGACTATCTTCGATTATAATTATTATTTATGTTAGGGGGGTTTTAAGCCATCCACCTAATGGTTCCGTGCCTATAAAGAAACGGCAAAAATTACGCGTGTTATACATAATAGCGTGTTATACAACAATGTTATAGCGAAATCTGTTTTCTGTTTCATCTATCACAACAAATATCGATTATCTGTGAAAGTTTCAACCAACTATCATGTTTCATGCCTGCCTGGTGAGAGACATACGGACAAGACTGTACTACAAAGGATGGCCTACACAATATGTCTCAAACATCATCTGCATGGTTAAATGTTAAATATTTGACGATCAGCTGGGTCAGTTGGTAATGTGGCGGTTAGTCCACACGTTGCGCCAGAGGTTCGAATCCCGCCTAGGCCATGGATGTTTATATATGTACATTTATATTATTCCCGCTACATTACGCACGGGGCTAGGCCAACGTGGTGTGATTAGTGCACAAATATTAATAATCATATTACTATATACTTTAATTTTATGTTAAATCTATGTCAATAGAATCCCTCGTCTCCAAGGAACAAATATCTATGAAGGTTGATATTTCTCTATGGCTATCGTAATTGTTAAGCTCCTCGTCGAGACCGTATACGCTTATCCCGCGGATATCGTACGCCCATGTACTGTCGAACCATTCACAAATCGGGTCAAAATCGTCTCCAACAGCACTTAAGGTCAGGTTATTTTCATTGGCTGCGAATTCTAGGGTCATGTTTTCGGTTATGAATATATTTCCATAGGCCTTGCATGATTCGTTTGTTGCACAATCTAGTGCTATTATTAGTGAGAAACTGGACATCCATCGCGTCTCCTCAACGGAATCGCTGACAGTCTGAAAAACACAAATTATGACTGTTGTAAGAATTTTTTTATTTTTATTGAATATGCGTGTGCAAGTGGCTCGTGACCGTGGCCTATGGCGCTCTGTGAGGAAACTATGTCGAGCTGTGGACGTCGTCCGACTGATAACGGTGATGACTCCAAATTTTGGTAAAAGGTGTCATGTCAAATTTGACTGACCCTACCGGGCTAACTCTCGTTCATATGTCACCATGATAATGGTGACAACAATGTTGTCTTTAGTGGGGTTTCTGACTAGCCAATGGTCCTATACAGGAATGAGGTGAAGGAGGCCAACGCGACGATTGCTCGTTTGTATTACGACGAAACTAATTTGTCCGGGAATGTAAGAGACTTCAACTTACATAGGAGAAGGAGAATTCTTATATAAAGGCTCAAGCCTATCATGGCTATGTTTGGTGCTGTTTGTGAAACCTTATTCTTTCCCTATAGATGCGGATGTTTATGAACATAGATAGTCAATATCGGTTCTGTTTTGTGTCTGGATTTAATTCTATTGGACAAAACATTTACGGCATCAGAACAGCCTGGAAGACTTGAGGGCTGTTGAACTTGGTTTCAATTGAGTAAGCTCCGTCTTATGAAACTTCGTCAGATTTCGACGATCAATAGATAATGGATAACAACAATATTTACCTTTTGAATAGCCAGGATTGATCCTCCCTGTATAAGAGTTAAGAAATCAGATTCAGTCGTAGTCAATGTGACTATTTCCCCTTCTGTGGCATTCAATTTCAATCCACTCCACAATTCATACCAAGTTCCCGGAGGCATCCGAACATGTACACGACTTTGGCTCGGTTCTACATTTGGCACTATTAATAAAGCATCGCCCACACTAAACTGAGTGTCCAAATCTTGCAAAGGCTCTGACTCAGGAAACTGATAAAACATCGGTCGTAACAATGGACCAGTCTGAAGTGTAGTATAAAAGTATGGCAGAAAACTTGTTCTACGATGCAGCGCTTCGATTATCAGTGCATTGTGGGTGCCAGAAAATGCCAAAGGATGCCTGGGATTGAGCTTCGAATGTATTTTTATCATTGGAAAATATGTCGCCGCCATATACCATTTGACACACAGGTCTGAATGTGCATCTATTTGAAAGTTATCCGTGTCACCACATATAGGGGATGACCAAAACCAGTGGCCAGATATGCCACCCAAGGCGGCTTCAACTAACTCCCTCCTGAGATTAGTCCAAGATGTATCTATGTTCTGTCTATTGATTCCTACTTGACCATTCATCCACTGACTACTTGACCATATCATGGATTCGTTGAACAAATCTGTGATCGCGTTCACAAAGTTGTTGCCGTATTTCTGGTGCTTGAACAGATATGTTTCATTGGAATGTTGAAGGACTAGGTTCCACTGTGGAGTTCTATCAAATGCATTTTGAAAATTCTGAAAAAAAAAATGCAATGTTTTGGCTGATTAATTAATAAAAATTACAATTTAAATTTGTATTAAACATTCTATCAGTCGCTTTATATGTATCTCCAAGATCATATACACAATACTCCTTTAAAAAATGGCAGCTCGGTAACGTTTTCTATTTGTGTAGAGAATGCGTGCGTTCAAAACACCTAGGGAATTCTTGCTTGTTATAGAAGGTTATTTTTAAAGTGCCAGCCAGGTCTTATGATTAAGTAATAGATTTTTAACATCATTAACAACAACTTTCGTAATACCACTTTGACGCAATGCAATGGAATTGGGCCGGCACGACCGGGGAAGTACCTCTCGCTCAATTCATACCGGCGTAAAGTGACAGCGTCGCTGCCGGGGGCGACATTGGGGGGGGGGGGCTGTTCAGGGGCGGTGATAGGAGTGCAACGCATCAGCGTAACAATCATGCGAGTGTCCATGAGCGTCAGCAATCATCAAAAGGCTCTGGCTGCTCCTTTTCCCCTTATCCTATATAAGAAACCCGATATATTATTTTATATGATTTTTCAAGATATGTTAAGTGTATCTACATACACGTGAGCGCCACCTCCGCGTCGCATTCAATCCCACTCAGAGTGGGGTTCATTCACCCTATAGTTCAAGGGCACCATGAAAGTAATGTTTACTTTTGAGTAGAGTGTATCTACTCAAATGTAAAAACAAGCTAAAAAAATTGCAATACTCGCAATATTCAATCGTTGTCATTTTGAATTTTTAAAATTAATTACCAACCAGTTCCCGTTATCTGATTGTGCTGAAATTTAACATATTAGTACCTATGTAAGTTTTGTTATAAAATCTACAAAATTTGTGTAACATATAATTGAAAGGAAATAATGTATCTAACCGGACATTTACTTGTCTACGGGTTAAGGTAACAATCATAGCTCAAAACTTACTTTGTTAAAATATGGCAATCCAGTTTCATTAAGGATCTTCTCTTTCTCATCATAGGGCCAGTTATTCTCTAAAACCATTCCATCTAGTAGAATATCATAAGGCCAAAAATCATTCATAAATTCCAGATCTGTTTCTTCGTAGTTCGGATATATAACCCCATCCTCATTAACTAGACCTTTATATATTTCTAATGTTGAATGCTCTCGGAACATCTGATTTTTGTATGTCGGTAATATACCACAAGTATCATTTGTTGAGGATTCATCATTATCATCATCAATGTTGTCTTCTTCAACTGCTTCTTCGGTTTCTTCTGGATTTTCTTCTCCCTCAGTCTCGGTGTCATTATTTTTATTTTCATGGTATCGAATCTGTTGAAATATAATGTTATTGTCACTAGTGGTAGACTAGGCAAAGCGATATTGTCGGTTTCGGGATTGCCTTCAGATTAGGGAAGTGTCTTTTTATCACAAAAAGTCGGTTCAAAGTTGGCAATGTCTTCCTATATTAATGACTCCTGTCGGGAGATTGGTTAATTTGCTCGAATCTATATGTGGCATTCGGCTTGTCCTAATAGCCGTATTTCAATACGGCTAGCTATTTTCAAAAACAGGGCTATTTTTTTTTGTGGCGGGCCAACGATTAGCCGGATCGATTACGGCTGAGTGAAATACCAACATAAAGAGTTCGGAACCTTATTGAATTCAAGTGGATTATTATCCGCCTCTTTGAGACGTTTTAGTTCCTGGCTTCTGTGTAACAGTAACAAATTATACACTGCAGCCTTCTCAAAGAAGACACAGAGCATCCATCCAAGATTTATAGCCACAAGATACTTATATTTTTGTACAGGCCAAGACAGGGGCATTACAGGCCCAGTCGAAAATAATATATACTTATAAAAATCAAACATAATTCTCAACATCGCTTACTCTGTACAGCTGGAGATCATTACTATAATCCAATATCATTTATATAGTAGACTATAGTAGAACTTTTCAACTTAAATTCTCCCTATTTCATATTATAAATAATAATTTTACTCAGCATATTATCTTGTTTACGAGCCTTTTTTCCGGGAAGCTACTTCATTAGAAGGTAATCTGTTTGCATCCTGGAAAGGATTCCCGAGGGCTTTATACAGATCATGAAAGTTAATGTAAAACGTGTTGGTGAGAGTTTATTTTAAGTTAGTATCGCCCCTCGGTGTTATACGCGTCACATCCTACTGACCGTAGCGGCATGTTCTATAGCCTATAACGTTTATTTTGTTGACGTGGGGAAACGCATTTACACGCCTTCACTGGCCTTGGGTGTGGTGGGGACCAGTGATGTGTACCACATGTGTGAAGCCACAGTGATTAATACCCACAACAACCACCGCGAGTGCACTTTATATTATTCGGATACGACGTATAAGTTCCAGAAATTAGAGCTTTCAAATAAACAGATAAACAAACACTTAGGTTTTATTATGTAAGTATAGACAGCCGCTTACCACGCCTGTAACGCTATACGGTTCTATCTGAATTTAAGATTAATTTAATGCGATATAGGCTAAGAATTACACAGAGATTTTAATGTTCTACGTAACTATACTTAACAATTATGTTCCTAGTCGTACTTGACAAACATCATACACTGATTTACACAGTCAGCGCCTCAAAAGCTTCCGTATAAAAGATTTGCAGATATTAAATTATGCACTTTGTGAAAACAACTTAAAATCAAGCGCGTAAGGTTAACTTTGCAAAAAAATAAAAGAATATTTTTAAATTATACACTTCTTTCAAATAGAATTTGCTTTGTATAAAAACGACTTAATAACATGCACGCAAGTTTGATTCTTCAAAATGGTATGTTTCTGCACAATCACGGATGCTTTAATGACGGGTCAGTATGAAATCGTGTATCTTGTACTTTTGTAAATCAATGACCTTATATTATAAAAAGCAGCCAATGTCTGTAAACAGACAACACATATATATTATTGCAATAAAACTACATTTACGTACTTTATCATGTTTCATTTAATTATTTAACAAGTTTTACGTTGCAGAAGCTTTACGGCAACCAGGGTGGACTTGAGAAGGCTGAATTTTATTCACGTACTAAAGTCAAAAATTATTTTTGATTCTTTCAGAATCCGAAGAATTATAATTATTTAGTTGTTCCGATTAATGCAAACAGTAAGTACTTATTTAATATTGCTGTCTTGTTATGTTGAGTTTCTGATTTGATTATGTTTATCACTGGGTCCTAAGCAGTGGGAGAAACCGAGCCGTCTTTTTTTTTAATCTTGGAAGTTTTTCCATTTCAATAGCCTCACGGATCATCCTTGGAAGTGTTTTTAGTGACGATTTGCGCTTTATAAATTCTTTAATAAACCGCGATAAAACCCGTAAAAGTAGTTTAATTATAATGAGTAACATTCACGTATACTTAAGACATGAACAAACAAATGACTTACAAACGGCGACACGTGAGGTATAAAGCGCTTGTTGCTCCGCCTCACCAGGTCCGCTCCATCTCGCACCTCCATGTTCGTGACGTTGCTCCTACACTGGTGACTGTCCATCACCGCCGGTCCGTGGCCACAGTGGCTTTCGAACGGCAGCCGCCGGCTTGTGGCGTTTGTTAAGAAACCGCTCAGATCCACTTCGGGTATTTCACTGAAGTGTTGTTTATGTAAAAAATATTAATTACGTCCATCATAAAAACCACTTGCCTTAGCCTCAAAATTCTTTCAAGATTACGACATACGACATTTTATCTCAATACTAGCGATCCGCACCAGCTTCGCCTCTATTATACTCTGAAACCCTCCTCGGTCACTCTATCTATAGGTAAAAGCCGCATGAAAATCCGTTGAGATAGACATAACATGTCGACATATATCTTTTGGGTAGTTTGTTTTATACATAAGAGGAAGAGGCAAATGTGTACGTACGTAAGTTCACCGAGGCCCATAATAGTGCACATCCCACAGACATCCATATCCCACAGACATGTACATCCCACGAATACTTCATCAACTATGTTATAAATGCAAAATATGTATGTTTGTGATTAGTTCACACTAAAACCACTAAACGAATTTGGCTGAAATGATGCATTATAATTTAAATTTCAGTACCAAAATATCGAATAACATAGAAATATTGTTCCTTAATCAAATTATTTGGCATAAACCTGCATAACTTTTCATCTGACAAGCAGTGAATGAGAGACACATGTGTAGGGTTTCACAATTAGCTCAATTGAAAACATTGCTTTGTTATGCACGTCTATTGTTCAGGGGTCAGTCAGTTCCCGGTTAAGTCATATCTTTATATATTTATTTCTATAAAAGATCATGAATTTATAAAAATGAGATGTTATTTAAGTCATATCTTATAACTAATACAGGGTGTATTATTATAACACGAGTACCTACGACAGGTAATTCGCACAGGGCGTGTTCAAACTTTAATGTGAAGTATTATTATTAGCTGTGCTCCTCGGTAACCCCGCGTAAAATCTATCCCAGGAGAACCAAACCTTTTATCTGGATAGTTATTAATTTTTATGCCAATCCAGAGTTTAATCAATACATCCTCTTCCGAATACTAAATCCATTCTGTAGGCGTTCATTAGCTTTTGTGTCATCTCACGTTGAAAGGCACAATCATGTTTTATGGCCGTTTCCCAACGAACGTGTCTGATTCATGAGAAGGAGTGAGAATCAGTTTTGAGAGTGAGAGCAGACAAGCCTTCACTCAATCTCAAACTTTTTCATAACGCAGGGGGGCAAACGGGACTTCCCTACTTTATGGTGAATACCGGTGCCTATAATTTCCACATAACTGTCATGCAGATGCATTGTCTTCCTTCCCTCAAAGTCCCCATTTTTATAGTAACGGACAACGAGGAAGGCAACAAACTGGACGAAACGCGACACTGACAATGCCACTTTACGACTGGCATCATGTGAGCGAGAGGTATCATGTGAACCTCCCCAATCGTGCCAGCCCAATTCCGCTACAATGCATAACACTCCTACTACCTCATTTCAACTCACTTGCAAATATGAGCTCCAAGCATCCAATACTCCATCTTCTGGTTCTTACCGATTACCTTCATGACATCCCGCATAATGTCCTTCGGGGTTGGACCCACAAACAAGTGAAAGGTGTACCCATAATTCGTTATGCTCCTAACAACGATGCGATTCTCGCCATAAATAGAAACCTCTGTGGGGTCACTGCTCTCTACTAAAAGCCCATGATAAGAGTTGTTAACCCGCGCGTATATGAGTGGGATAGAAGTGACCCCCTTTTCATTGTTATACAGTATCTTAGTAACGTTTTCCCTCAGAGGTATTTCACCTAAACCGTACATTGTCCCATTTGTCAATATAAATGACGCTTCCCAAATATTTTCGGAGGCAATGAAAGGTCCTCGGCCCATATTGAATATCGTTCCTTGGCTCGCATTGACAACTATGCCCATTTCTGGTGAAGAAACTTCATACGTGTATTCCTTTGTTTCCAACCTGTGGCCAGTGTGCGAGAAGTTTCTAGAATCATACAGCTTTATAGTCAAATGTGTTTCAGATTTTTCGTCTAGGGACAGTCTGATATTTCGGACACTGCTTTGCAAGTTATACGGCACGGTGGCGACTCGGGGATATATCACTAAGTTCTCACTCCAGGGTTGATCCACGATGTAAGAGAACCTCGAGGGCATTCGATGAAAGCAGAAGTGACTGCTTAAATCATAACAGCACTGGCTGTGGCATTCTGCTTGAGGCACTGCCCCTATACCGCAAGGTATCCGATTCTCTCGTGGTAGGAGACATGTGCCGATTGAGAATCCATCTGGTGGCACGTCGAAGGTTGTGAAGAAGTAGAAATTGTAAATCAATAGTGGCAAAGCGACCGCCACCACCAGAAACGCGAGGACGATCTTCAGCGGCCTGTTGAGTAGTATCTGGTCATACCATGGCACTTCTGAAATAAAATAATGAATATAAATGTTTTAATTATAAAAATACTGGCTGGAGCCCGCGCATTGCTACTGTCTGTAGATATAATGTCTGTGGTCAGTTACATTTAGTTTACGCAACCTGGACGGAAATAATCATGGTTTAGTTTGTATGGTTTAGGAAGAATTATATTTTTATTGTAGGGAGTAGTAGTGCCATGTTGCATAGGAAGGGGCAGTGCAATGTATAGTGCATGTCACACATCCTCCTATGCAACGAAATTGCACCGGCACGTCCGGGGAGGTACCTCTCGCTCACATAATACCGGCGTAAGGTGATACCTTCAGTGTCGCGTTTCGCGCGGTTTGTGAGTAGCCGGTAGCCCATGGAGGACGGGTAAAGGCGGGCAACGCATCGGCAGAGTAATTATGTGGATGTTCATGGGGGGTCGGTAGTCGTAGAAGGGCTCTGATTTCTCGTTTGCGCCCAGCCACTACTCCAAAAGAAAAAAAATATGATTCTAAAAATATTTTCACGACTGATTACTGCAGTAGTAACGTAAGCGAGTATGCCGAGAGCGCTATGCCAGTGGTTGCGTGTTCGCATTCCGCCAATTCCGAAGACTGGTAGGCTCAGTTGGTAGCGTGGCAGTTAGTCCGCGTGTTACGTCAAAGGTCTTGTGTTCGCATCCCGCTAATTCCGACGACTGGTAGGCTCAGTTGGTAGTGTGGCGGTTAGTCCGCGTGTTACGTCAGAGATCGCGTGTTCGCATTCCGCCAATTCCGAGGACTGGTAGGCTCAGTTGGTAGCGTAGCAGTTAGTCCGCGTGTTACGTTAGAGGCCTTGTGTTCGCATCTCGCCAATTCCGACGACTGGTAGGCTCAGTTGGTAGCGTGGCTTTTAGTCCGCGTGTTACGTCAGAGGTCGCGTGTTCGCATCCCGCCAGTTCCGACGACTGGTAGGCTCAGTTGGTAGCATTGCGGTTAGTCCGCGTGTTACGTCAGAGGTCGCGTGTTCGCGTCCCGCCAGTTCCGACGACTGGTAGGCTCAGTTGGTAGCATTGCGGTTAGTCCGCGTGTTACGTCAGAGGTCGCGTGCTCGCATCCCGCCAATTCCGACGACTGGTAGGCTCAGTTGGTAGCGTGGCGGTTAGTCCGCGTGTTACGTCAGAGGTCGCGTGTTCGCATCCCGCCAGTTCCGACGACTGGTAGGCTCAGTTGGTAGCATTGCGGTTAGTCCGCGTGTTACGTCAGAGGTCGCGTGTTGGCATCCCGCCAGTTCCGACGACTGGTAGGCTCAGTTGGTAGCATTGCGGTTAGTCCGCGTGTTACGTCAGAGGTCGCGTGTTGGCATCCCGCCATTTCCGACGATCGGCTGGCTCAGTTGATAGCGTGGCGGTTAGTCCGCGTGTTACATCAGAGGTCGCGTGTTCGCATCCCGCCAGTTCCGACGACTGGCAGGGTCAGTTGGTAGCGTGGCGGTTAGACCGCTTGTTACGTCTGAGGTCGCGTGTTCGCATCCCTCCTGTTACGAGTACGTCATAGGTCGCGGGTTCGAATCCCGACCCGGTCATGGAAGTTTATATATGTATTTCTATAATAAAAATCTTAAATATATAAAATTTCTTAAACTTACAAAAATATTTTTTTTGTTGACGCGGTGAAGCGCATTTACGCGCCTTCACCGGCTCTGGGTGGGGTCCAGTGGTGTGTGGGACTCGCGGCACATGATAGTGCCGAATATCCACAAAAGCCACCGCGAGTGTCATCAGTGTCGCCCTTGGTGAGGTGCCCCGGAACAAAAATCATCAGGGCACCTCGACGGCTAGTCAGCCTCCTAAGGGACCAACTTCACCTCCACTGATGGGGTTGCCCAGCACTACAGGACAACCCCACCGACTTTGGGACAGTGCAATGGGGTGAGGTTCCCATCGTCGCCCTATGCCCCGTGCGTAAAAGCGCCCCCTCTTGTTGCTCTTAGGTCCCCTCTTCTTATAAGAGGGGTACCGAGAGCGATTCCTCCTCCTGAATTTAATCCCCTCTTCTTATAAGGGGGGCGTAAAGATTCCTTCGGTTCAATTAGCTTCAGCCCCCGGCTACTAAGCCCTGTGCTAAGTTAACGTGGTGTGATAAGTCCACAGATATCATTATTATGTGACCAGCTAAGAATACTTACTTCTTGTGAATCTAAACTTAGCCTCCGAGTCGTCAAAATCGTCCTTCTCTACTTGAGGAAGCATTTCTCAGCGTATATATTTTGTTCTGCCTGTAATGTAATAAGAAAATATAAGTTATAAATGTAATAGAACAGTAAGGATGATACACATCCTCATTAAATATTAAAATAATAATAATAATGATAATAATATTAATAATGTCAATGATGATGATAAAGAAGAAGAAGAAGAAGATGATGTTAATGATAATAATGATAATGATAGTGATGATGATGATGATAATAGTGATAATGATAATAATAATAATAATAGAGATAAATAAGTTTGAAGTAGAGAAAAGAAATAAGAATAAAATGTCTGTTTATGCGTTTGTCTGTTTCTGTGAACTGTGAACTGGAACTAAAGTAAGTGAAAGTGCCATGCAGCACTGCAGCGGAATTGGGCCGGCCCGACGGTCTGTCTAGCGGTTTGTGCGTAGCCGTTGGCCCATTAGTGGGGAGGTGAAAAGGAGGGCGTCGGTAGTCTTAAAAGTCTGATTTCTCGCTTGCCCCCTATACTATAGAAATATAAATAGACGGATTTTAATGAAACCTTTTACTGTCACAAGATTAACTGCTTTTCTCGTTTTTTTTGTTCTATCCATCAATTTGAGTTCGTCGTAATTTCCGAAACATGACAAAGGGGAAATAAGTAATTGTGCCCAGTTTCAGCAGCACAAAACCTGTCACAAGGGACTTTCATTTTTCAGTATTAAAAGTGATTTTACATACACATTGTAAATTTGCGTCCTGACAAATTTCATCCCAATCCATTCAATAGTCTCTTTTTCTTCTATAATCGGAGCCTTTTAACGAATAATTATTTATAATTATTAATTTGGGAAGAGGTGGTGCCATGCTGTACAGGAGGACGTGATGGCCGACACGGTCTCTCTTGCTCACATAATACCACCGTATGGAGACATCTTCAGCGTCGCGTTTCGTGCGGTTTGTGAGCAGCCGGTGCCCCATTGGGGGGGGGGGGGGAGGAGGACAACGCATCGGCACAGTCATTATGTGGATGTTCATGGGCGTCGGTAGTCGTAAGAAGGTTCGGATTGATCGTTTGCCCCCGTATTCTATAAAATATAAAATAAGGATAGCGACACCCATAGATATCGGTGTTATTGTTGTCATGTACCGGACGAAAAAGCACCGGAGGCCCCCTCGTCCGATGAATGTGCCACGGGCTCCTAACAGGACAGTTACAACACACATTTGTATTGTGCACGTCACAAAATAACATATCATGCAGACGTTGTTTTGCCGGGATGGGTGAACCCTAGGTTATGAAAAATAGACAGTAGCCGATTATCAGATCCACTGAATATGTACTGTAAAGAATATTATGGGCGTGGGCTGATTACGAGTGTATCTACTTTAATGAGATTTAGAAACGCAATTTAGACGACCGATTAGCGCTGTGGTAACGTAAACAGGCATACCGCTCGCATTACGTCAGGGGTCGCGGGTTCCAATCCCGCCCAGGTCATGAATATTTATCTACGTATTATATATGTATTTTTCATATATGTATATATATATTTATAAAAAATATATCTATCAGGTTTTTATATACTTGACTCAAAAGCCCTTAAGGTACTTAACACATTACTAGGGTAACGTTTTACCAGATTACCACAGATTATTATTATTATTAAACTTCATTTATCTTTCTTGACTTTTTTAAAAAGGTAAAGGAGCCACTTTGTATTTAGTAAATAAAGATGCTTATAAACCGGAGGCTATGCATAGTACACTTGTACGGGTGAATGGTGACCGTGGGATGAAGGCAATGTCCATAAAAAATCAATTGAACCTGACGTATAATCATCGCTTTCAACCGTTGGTAGCTTCATTTCAAATTCCGCTATACGATAATTATCCATTCGCCGAGTTCGTTGCACCGGTTTTCTCAGGTCTGGCTTAGGGTTGCATTGGTAGTATAGAATGGTAATAAAAATAATGTCGTAATAGCCAAGTTTCGGCTACAGCCGCTACCTCTATTGAGGAGAGCCCCCGCAGACTGACACAAGCAACATTAGGCTTATAAAACAATGTCGTAATAGCCAAGTTTCGGCCACAGCCGCTACCTCTATTGAGGAGAGCCCCCGCCGACTGACACAAGCAACATTGGGTTTATAAAATAAAATCGTAATAGCCAAGTTTCGGCTACAGCCGCTACCTCTATTGAGGAGAGCCCCCGCCGAATAACACAAGCAACATTAGGTTTATAGAAAAAAAAGTCGTAATAACCAAGTTTCGGCTACAGCCGCTACCTCTATTGAGGAGAGCCCCCGCCGACTGACACAAGCAACATTAGGTTTATAAAATTCACAGCTAAATAATAATAATTATCTCTCGCTCCCAAAACCCCGCCATAAAGTGACAGCTAGGCTGATGCATTTCGTGTGGTTGTAAGTAATCGGTGGCCCATTGGAGGAGAGGAGAAAAGGAAACGCATCCGTTGTGTTGGATCAAATTTATTCAAACTGCAAATACAGCATTGAACTATTATACTAACTTAGTGATTACAACTCACTGAAATATAGTTCATTTTATTTAAATATAGTTCATTATTAGTTTATTTTATTCCATTCCTAAAGACTTTGGAATGGCCAATATGCCTTGAATGAAGACAGTTTAATCCTCAAGGGTGCTAGTAAGATCATTTATTTACGTAAATATATAATTGAATTTAATTGAAAACAGAACCAAAGACCTAATACTAACGTTTAGGAAGAGGTAGTGCCATGCTACATAGGTGGATGTAGTGCGATGTATAGTGCATGACAGTAAATCATCCTATACAACGGAATTGAGCCGGCACGACCGGGGAGGTACCTCTCGCTGACATGATACCGCCGTAAAGTGACATTTTCAGTGTCGCGTTTCGTGCGGTTTGAGAGTAGCCGGTGGCCCATGGGGGGTGAAGGAAGGCAACGCATCGGCATAGTAATTATGTGAATGATCTTTGGTGTCGGTAGTCGTAAAAAGTCTTCGATTGCTCGTTCGCTCCTTTATTCTCATTACCTCAGGCAGTCAACACCACATTAGGGCCATGACGTGTTACTTTTATAAATTAACCACCACATCCATCAATGTAACGTCTCGCTCCGTTTACTTGTAACACGATATCGCGAGAAACCAAGTTATAGAAATTAATATTAACACGATACGCATTGACCTTCATATGGGTGAAAGGTTACAAAAATCCGGGATAAGGAAGGTCAGAGGTTATGTGGTCATGGCTTGGCGCAAATATATTTGTGTGTGATTGAGCTTTCCTTTCAAAGACTGGTTTGTCTTTGTTTGTAATTTGTATTTATATAAACATTAAAATTTTGTATCAAAAATAGCTGAATTGTACTGTAAAATTGAGATTAGTCTTTCTTAATTTA
The DNA here is from genome assembly GCA_017140195.1 of Eumaeus atala. NCBI lineage: Eukaryota > Metazoa > Arthropoda > Insecta > Lepidoptera > Lycaenidae > Eumaeus > Eumaeus atala. The sequence goes on along the minus strand of JAFELO010000545.1, from coordinate 296,896 downwards.
AGATTTATATAATCAAAATTTTCTTCACATAATATGGTAATTTCATTATTGTATAATTTAACAATGTTAAATTAAAAGGAAATCAGGCATGGATACTTAGCGTGAGGAAAATTGTCCAAATCGTGAATCCGTTGGTGTAAGGTGTGGCGGATACGGATTTACGGTAAACGAACCCTTACACTATAGAACTTCCCGTAGAGGTAAAACGGTTTCTCGTGCTGTATGAGGTCTCGGGTTATCGTGGCTCAACAATGGTAAACATCGATCGGGGCTGATTCACTCTAGTTGTGCTATCATTGATTACTTTGCTATTATTTTATTGTCTAAACAGTACTACTGCGCGTAATGAAATACGAGTATTGACATATATAATGCGATAATAAAGTATTTCACTTTGGACATATACTGAAATTTCGAAATTCCACGCTTACTATTATTACGTTAAGGTGTAGGAAATAGCATGCATTGATCTACAAAAAAAATAATACAAGATAATCGGTTACATACTGAACTGTTATTGTAAAGAGTTCGTCATTCTACATGAATGTATATTCATGTAGATTTTTTCGCAGTCCAACTTGTCGCAATATTTTCACTTGTTTTTGCAGTGCGAAATTTTACATCTTTTGTGCGGACGTGTTTGAGACGCTGGCTGTGTCCCGAGTAGAGTCTAGCTAAAAACGTAGCCCCCCCCCCCCTCCTGCAATGGACGACCAAATGAAGGTGGACTGGTTGTACATAGAAGCGATTTCGGCTTAACATTGGGCCACACCATAAACAAGACATCTATGATTTCTTAGAGAACCCAACGTCGACATCTTTCTATAGGAAGAGACGCTTCTAAAACCCGCGACCACAGGCTTAAAGATAAAGTTAAGATAAAGAAAAAATATTTTATTTGATACACAATCGGGGAAGTACCTATCGATCACTTGGTACCGGCGTAAAGTCAGCATGTCAGGTCATCAATCTGTTACTATTGGTGACCTGACATGCTGACGGGTAGCAAAACCCTTCCTCATAGCGACTTAAGGACGCTCATAGATCTCGGTAGCTCCATCGCCACTGTCGGCGACTTAAACAGCCGCCGCACAGACAGAAACGCGTTGGCGTTAACAACGGTAATACCCTCGCTAGGTTCCTAGATAAAGAGCACGTCGCTCTTATCGCCCCCCCTCCCCTTGTGCCGACACGTCATGCGCCCACGTCACATACTGGACCGGTTCAACGCCCTAACTTCCTAGATCACGCCCTTGTAAAAAATGTATGTCTCACTGTAAGCTAGATAGAGACATTATACGAGCTAGACTCAGACCACAGGCCGGTACTATTCGACTTTGGTCCACATGAAAACATCGTTATCCCAAAAATGATAATCGACTGCTATATCTTAAGAGACAATCTTAAAAACTTGCAGTCGACCTTAATAACATTCCCGATAGGAATAAGTCGGGCGTCGCCGATACGGCGGTCGCCCTCCTCACGAATCATTTCGACTTTACAATGGCCATATCATCAAAAGCGCTCTTTGTGGCTTTACAAAACCACTGGGATCTTCAGGTCAACATAAAGGAGCTAATTCACACGAAAAATCGTGCGAGACGCCGCTATTGTAAATATCCCACGGAGGACAGACCGTGTGATCTTGCGACACCTCGAATCAGAGGTGAAATCCCAAGTAAACGTTTACCGTCAAGAAAGATAGGAGCAGCTACTCAGCCACATTTCTAACTCGCACACGGCCTACCGGCCTCTCGCGCGAGTTATGAAAACGGAGAAGTAGCAAGCTATCCCCCTCTTACTCGGCTTGATCTTCTTCCTACAATAGTTATCTAAAAAGCCAAAATTATCGGCCGATATCTTGGAGGTTCATGCATTCCGAGTACCTCCCATTCCATATTAAGGAGGTCCATAGGGAAGTAGAACACCGCCTTCATCAAAGCCCTTATATTCTGACGGGCCCGGGTTCCGACGGAAGCACGAACAAGGTTCTAAAGAGCCTACTGCCTGACCCTATAAAAGTCCTAGCGTGCATCTTCAACACACTACTCGCAGATTGCGCATGCCCAGACTCATATAAAGTAGCCACTGTGATCGGCAACCACAAGCCAGGCGAGCTCAGAATCGAACCCACAAGCCACAGAATTCTACTCGAAAGCATAAAGGATGGAAAACCTCTTTATAGATGAGCAATTCGTCACGAAAGCTCAGTCGCCCTCTACAGATACACCGCGTCGCGGAATGTGTACATACGGTACAAACCGTGAACGACACATCGCGAGGGGCGGCGTTTTTTCGACGTATCAAAAGCATTTCACAAACTATGGCAGGGAGACTTAATCTGTGAAGTGTTCAATAGACAGTTCCGATATTACGAAGAGTTACGCTGTCCACCAGCAGCCCCCTCAGAGCCGGAGTCCCCCGCACGACAAAGTATCTCCAAGTAACCATTACTTCTCTAAACGGGTTCACAATAGAGAATCGAGGTTCACTCTGAAAAGGGACAATCTATATTATTTGGACGTATATAACCCAAAAGCGTGCGTAAACGCAGCAAATCTTCGCCCCGCTATCTCTTTACGGCAACATCATCCAGGTAGTGATCTGTCGAATATCTGGGCGTCAACACTATTCGTAATGCACAAGCTTTATAACCAGCTCATCAGTGCAAATAGTAGAACATGACTTAGAAATAAGCTTACATTATACAAGATTTATATAAACATGTATTAGAACCATCATCTCATATTGCGGCGTAGTATTCGCACACGATGGAGCAGCCATATAAATGTAGCTATTTCCGTATGCAACTTGTGCTCGTGCAAAAGTTGATTCCTGCGAATTGCCATTGTCCGTCCCTGGTACACCCACACATTAAAATAAAATGAGATTTCGAGCTCCCCATTATCGCGGGGCATTTCAAAGTGCTAGGCGGCCAGGATAATAATAGTTACTTCAGCTAATGTTAATTAACTATAGGGATGCATCCTTCCCATTTGTAAGAAAGGATTGACAGTCCCTCTATCGACCACAATCTTACCTAGATCGTCGCCCGATGTATCTTTTAGAAAGCTGACTTTGTCATTCTTGTAAATCAAATCATATATAGAATCTAGTGTTGTAATATCTTAAATCCAATTTCTGCTACGATTTTATTCATTGAAGAGTTTCAACAAGAAGTGAGATCAAAGGAAAACAGGGTAATTCCGCGTTTATTTATCGTGTTTTATTACCTCGAACATATAATGTCAAATCATTATGATATTAATTTGCAATCATGAACCAATAAATCAGCAAATTTGCATCAGACCACGAAGAATTCGTGTAAACGTCGTGTAAACGTCGTGTAAATTACGGATACGGTGCAGTTTTTAATGGCTTAATCTAAAAATACCTTATAATATTTTTTAGGCAGAGGAAGTGCCAGTCTGTATTAAAGGAGGTAGTGCAATGCACAGTGCTAGACACTAAATCTCTCTATGCAAAGGAATTGGGCCAGCACGAACGGGGAGGTACCTCTCGCTCATATAATAACACCGTAAAGTGACATCTTCAGTGTCGCGTTTCGTGTGGTTTGTGAGTAGCCGGTGGCCCATTGGGGGGCGGGACGGGAAGGAGGGCAATGCATAGTAATTATGTGGATGTTCGTGCACGTCTTAAGTCGTAAAAAGCCTTTGATTGCTCGTTCACCCCTCTATTCTATGAAAAAAGAAATGTTAGTAAAATTGCATGAAAATTAATACTAAGTAAACCGGTATTATAAACGTGAGGTTCATATCACCTGTCCTTGTTGTTGTGTAATTGGCTATGTAGCGATAGCTCATAGAGGCAGTCCCTGGAGGAGCGATATTCCGGGCTAATTGGGTCGGCACAGCCGAGGACGTCGCTATGTACGGTTTGTGAGTTGAGGAGAGGAAGAAACAAGGACAGCACCTCTGCATAACAATTGGAGCCTTTTTACGACTTCAAACGTCCAGGAACATCCGCATAGTTACTATGCCCATGCGGGTAACGCATCAATCCTTTCCTGTTCCCCTCCATTGTGCCAGCAGCTACTCACAAACCGCACAAAACGTGACATCGCAGATGTCACTGTGTGGCGGTATTATATGAGCGGGAGGTACCTCCCCGGTCACGCCGGCTCAATTTCGCTGCAATGTAGCATGGCGCTATCTCTTACTAAGTCTCTATTGGTAATAATATCGCCGTAATTAAATGACTCCTTGTACTATAAAAGTAATAAATATTATTTTTGGCCCTCATTTTTTTTATTAAAGTCATAGTTGACTTTATCTTGAACAAAATATTATGGAAATGTGAAACTGTCTCTAGGAACTGTGCAGGAACTCGTAATTAGTAAACTTACCGAAGTAGAGCCGCAAAGGAAAATTACAGTTCGAACCAGACTAACATTTTAATGAGTTGGTCATGACTGTCAATTTTTCGTTTCTCTGTCTATGATGTTACTCTGCATATTATAAAATATACTAAGAAACGTATTAAGCGAAGGGAAACAATAACAGGCTATTTTTTTGCTGTGCGGTTGTTGTAATTTCATTAGTCTGCTATGTAAAAAAATGAGTGTGGTCTAACTTAAAAAAATGCCAGTCGAATTGTTAACCTCCTAAACTTTTTTTGTAGCGCTTAAATTCTTGTAAATCATAAATGTATTTTGTGCCCATCTCACCGTTAATACTTCGATTAATTCCTTTTTCCACTGTTCCAAATACAAATTTATAAATATTGTTTCACAACACTTGAAATAACAGACAACATAGACTCGCGAGTCTATTGAATTTAATTCACCTATGATTTGTTTGTGATTGCAATAACATTCGCTGTCTTATAATCAGTGTTATTGATAACGTAATGATATTGATAACGATAAGATAACCTTCGAATTAGCCACGTTCATCAGAAAATGTTGATATATTGAAATAAAATTCCTGCTAGTATAGAGATTATTTCTATAGAATGAAGGGCAAACGCGCTGTCGGAGATTTTTGGTGACTGACGGCCAGAGCCAACGGTATAGTTGTAATGTAGACCTGTTGCTCCCCTGAGAGGTGGACCTCTCTTTCACATTGAGAGACCTCTCTCCTTACTGGAGTAAGGCGAGCCCGAGTCGGATGCAATGCATTATGCACTGCCTTTAACATTGGCTCCCTCTGTTCGCGTTATGGATACAGACACGATAGAATTGTTGGTCGGCTCGTATCTAATCAAATCATGTTGCTACTAGTCATAATATACTTCACTAGTTTGTGATTAAAATCCACCCGAACAAATTTTTTTACGAACCTAAAAGTTTTTTTTATAGTATAGGGGACAAACGAACAATCAAAGTCTTTTTACGACTACCGATGCCCATTAACATCAGCATAACTACTATGTCGATGCGTTGCACTCTTTTCCCTTCCACCCTTATGGGCCACCGGCCACTCATTAACCGCACGAAATGCGATAACGTAGATGTCACTTTACGGTGGTACCAAGTGAGAGAGAGAGGTAGCAATGCAGCATGGCACTACCTCTTACTATAATTAGGTTTTCAAAGTGTAATGCGCCAAATTTCATAAAAATTCGTTCATTTCTGCATGAAAGAATAACGGTGTTTATGGATGTATGGTCTGTCTGTCTGGTTGTAGTTTTTTATAGCTTTAGAGGACAAACGAGCAATTGGACACTTTTGACGACTACTGAAGCTCTATATTTATGCAGATGCGCTCCCTCATTTCATTCTCTTCTTCCGTACGGTCACAGATTACTGAGGGATTTTTAATAGATGTGTTTAATAGTATAATAATTATGAATTAAAAATAATAATGTAATGCACTAGCAGTTACAATACAAGACAATCAAAATTTAAATGAAATACAAATACAATTATAAACTGGGTTAGTACGGTATTATATTGACATAGACATTCAATACGAACGAACTCGTTAAAATCACTTCTGGTCGGATGAGATGCTGTCATGGGTACCGTAGCATTACCCGCTACGACGCTACGCGGGGCGCACGCCTCTACGGATCCTCTACGCATCCTCGACGCGCATTCGAACTTACTAATTTTGTGTCACACATGAAAGTTAACTTTTTGTTTATATGTCACAGTGAAGTTATTATAAAATCTCAATATTAAACTACTAGTTTCAATGTTATCTAAATATATCTTTAAACTTAAACTATAGTTATACCAACTTTTTGTGCTATGTATATAAGCAAATAAATTCCGAAAGGTCATGTCTTTTAATTTCAAATAAAGATGGATAGAAGTTACAAAACAATAGAAAAAGACTAATTTTAATCACAGGAACTGTGTATCTAGTGTTAGCGAAACAATGGTGTAAATCGATTTAAGATGATAGAGTCAACTACAATTGAAGACACAAATATTTCAGTGGACTATTTTAATGATAGTGCGTCAACAAACTACACGCCGTCACGTGAACCAGTGCCCACCACGGAGGGGTTCATGGTGGGAATCTACACGGCATTGTTCTGTGTTGGTGCTACGGGGAATGTTGCGGTGTTTGTGTCCCTCGTGAGGTCCCGCAGGAGGAAGTCCAGGGTCAACCTCCTGATGACCCATCTGGCGATCGCTGATATGATTGTCACCTTCATTGTTATTCCCCTAGAGGTAAGTGAGATAAATATTTTAAGGTAGTGAGCTTTCGGTGACCCATTGGTGGATGAGACGTATTTATATATACAAGTTAGTTTCCGATAGCCTATTGGAGGAGGAGGGAAGGTGAGTATCACATAGCAATTATATACGTCTTGAGGTGTCGGCAGTCACTGAAAGTTATCACTTCCTCATTTGCCCCTAATACGATTAAAAAAGTTTTTATGAGGAAGAAGAGCTTTATTATTATACTTGTCGTGTCTCGCGGTATCGTCCGCGTGAATCCAGGCCTAAAGGTCATGGTATAGTAGTAATTTTTAATTAGCGCTTTCAAACTTTGAAGCAAACAAATATTTCTTCTGCTTTTATTTGTAGAGACAGGCAGTTTATGTTAAAAGTCATTGATTGTAGATTCGGGAAGGTACGACCACAAAATTATATGAATCTCTCATAACAACGATGTGAAAATAATTATCATTTTTCTTTTCTTCAGTCTCCTTTTGTGATTATTTTCTCTATACAAACGGGCAGTTTGAGTCCTTTGACTACCGCGGCACATAAGTAAACATTCGCATAATTACCGAGCCGATGTGTCGCTCCCCTTTAACCGAGTCCTTTCCCGAGTATTAAGTAATTCCAATTTGAAAAAGGAACATGTATTATATACAAAATCTACATTCATGAGGAACCTTCCCCAATGTAGCTTTTCCTCAACAGGAAGGTAGTCAAAGTGCTCCGGCTGCCCGTTTGTCTAAGGAAAGTAATCACAAAACGAATGAAAGCAGAAGAAATCTTTGTTTGTTTGTTAGTTTGAAAGCTCTAAATAAAAATTCGTGGTGATATATAGACTATATACCCTTATATATAGCATAGCGTGATGCATAGCAGCCGGGCTTCATCTGGCTGCCACCTCTTTTTCTGACTGCCAAAGTTATTGCTTTCCTTCCTCTCCGCCTTGGTTGGGGAGGAAACTTTAAATACTATATACTCTTCCTGTTCCATTCTGATTAAATTCGGTGCGGGTCACAGCGCAGCTTTCAGCTCCTTGGTCTCCCTGAGATTATATCAAACTGTCAACGGTGGTAGCCGCTGTTGATCCTGGAGACACAGGAGTAGCAGTGGTTGAAAATAACGGTGGGCCATGCCCAAAAACAAAAGCCAACAACATAGGCATTAAGTAAAGATATCTATCAGACTTAAGTTCGCTTTACTTGATGACGTCAGTACATCGATTGTATTTTCAAAACAATTGTTTCGGTAATGCACCATACTATACTACCTCTGTCTGATCTGATCTCTCTGATCTGATCTGAATTATTCAACGAGTTATGTATTATTAAATGTTGTATTCTATCGATAAACAAGGAATTCGTATTGCATTTCACAAATTTTAGGCGTTTCCGAAAACTAATGAAATTCTAGCATGAATTCCATAAATAATAACAACGCATCTAATTCCTCATAGTTCAGGATATCCTACGATAGAAAGTCGCGGACTGAAGTAACCTGTCGTGATCATCATAGCATAAGCCAGAAGAAATCCACTGCTGGTCATAGGTGTCCCTCAGAGGGCGCCGGAAGTTGCGGTCAAGTCAACAAGCATTAATAATAATAATAATAATGGATTTATCACTCCACGTTAACATAGTCCTGTGCTAAGTACCGTAAGGACTTGTGTTACAGGTACCAGACAACGGAAATATATTTAATATTTTCATATATTTAAGAAATAAAAGATATGAGTCCTGTATACATATGTATGTTGATTGCTATGTTCCCTGATACAGTCTTTTCATTTTCTTTTCGTAGTACAGGGTTCAAATGAGAAATCCGTGTATTTTTACGACTACCGACACCCAAGTACATCCACATAATTGCTATGCCGATGCGTGGCTCCCCTCCAAAAATGACAGATTCCAAAATCAAATGTAATCTTTTTTTATACCGTAATAATCTAATTTATACCGTACTTATGTCCAGACTCGTTGATATGTATTCCAAGGGGTTCTCTTGTAATTTTGTATTTAGAGGGTTTCGGGGGCGATACATCGATCTAGAGAGGTTTTTATTTCAAAAAATATCGTGTTAACCGTATTTTCATTGTACGAAAACATCCCACAATATCATCAGGATACTAAGATAAGTTTCGCTACCATTTACGAAGTTAGAAGAATTCGGTTGGGTATCGTGCGACTTAAGACGCAAGGAAATCCGGGTTCAGATCGCTGTCCGATTGTTGGAAATTTTTTTTTGTCGAGTTCACTGGTGGCTTTTGTTTTAATCGATATTCTTGCTTTATTATTATTTATTATGTTGGTATGATCATAGTACATTATTCACCTCCCATCAGTAAGTAAATTGCATAGTTATAAGAAAATACAATTCAAAAAGGACAGGATTTACTAAAATAGACACCCAGCTAAGCTCGGTCACCTAGGTATTACACCTAGGTGGTTTCTTTTTCTTTCAAGGCACAGGCCCCTAAGACCCATTCGATTCGAATACAGTTTAACTGTAAAACCTGTTTGTAGGCATACGTGCATAATAAAAAGTAAATGTCATGCGTCACCTTTGAAACTTGACGGAGTCACAATTTGTGTATCACATACAAAAATGAATTCAAGTAGCGCGACGCGATTAAAACGATACTCACGCTACGTGCGTATCGTTTTTTGAATTAAATTATAAATATGTACATTTTAATAAAGTATTAGCTACTCCGTATAATCTTCCACTGTACAAAATTTCAAATTCCATCATTATATATATATAGTACCTAGGTGACCGAGCTTAGCTGGGTGTCTATTTTAGTAAATCCTGTCCTTTTTGAATTGTATTTTCTTATAACTATGCAATTTACTTACTGATGGGAGGTGAATAATGTACTATGATCATACCAACATAATAAATAATAATAAAGCAAGAATATCGATTAAAACAAAAGCCACCAGTGAACTCGTCAGAAAAAAAATGCCAACAATCGGACAGCGATCTGAACCCGGATTTCCTTGCGTCTTAAGTCGCACGATACCCAACCGAATTCTTCTAACTTCGTAAATGGTAGCGAAACTTATCTTAGTATCCTGATGATATTGTGGGATGTTTTCGTACAATGAAAACACGGTTAACACGACATTTTTTGAAATAAAAACCTTTCTAGATCGATATATCGCCCCCGAAACCCTCTAAATACAAAATTACAAGAGAACCCCTTGGAATACATATCAACGAGTCTGGACATAAGTACGGTATAAATTAGATTATTACGGTATAAAAAAGATTACATTTGATTTTGGAATCTGTCATTTTTATACGATTGTTCATTGTATTTTGACAATTTGGCGTCAATGCATTGTACACTATTTTGCGATATTAAAATGGAGTGGGGTGAAAAAGCGGACAGAATCATTGCGATTGCATTACACAAACTCGGTATGGAGCCAAATGCGATTTTTAAAACTCTCCATACACTTGGTATTGGTGAAATGTTTGTGCACCGGGCTATTAATAGGTACAATGGGACTTCCTCTGTTCGTGATAGAGAAAAATGTGGCCGTCCCCGTATTACTCGTATCAAAGAGGGGGTCAAAGCAGTAAAGGAACAAATCCTGTTCGAAAGTAAAATATTTTATCTCGGTAAATTAAGATAGCGCCTATAAACATGTAACGTATTTTAGGAGTCGACTTGGAACTTTTAGTTTATAAGAGACGCACTGGTCATTTCTTAACCGATAAATTAAAGATGAATAAGGTGGTAAAATTGAAACAACCTCTGAAGCGTTACACGCAAGGGAGGTCATAGGGAAATTTTGTTTACAGACGAGATTTCTTTTAGAATTGAGCATCATTTTAACAAACGAAATGACTGAATTTATGCTCAAAGCTCTAAGGAACAATAAGACCAGACTACTCAAATATATATATATATA
>JAFELO010000545.1:266649-280202 GCA_017140195.1 Eumaeus atala | reverse complement strand
AAACAGTGTATTTATTGTATTGCTTGTTTCTGGAACTATTTTAAGTCTGTCCTGGATTGTGAATGAGCAGAGAACATCATTGAATAAATGTATTCAAAAGTCTGACTAAACCTTTAACAGCCCTTTACCCTCATTATTGACGCCTTGTATAGGAATTAAATTGTCACATCAGTCATTTAGTTACCGACCCCACCACCACAGAGGGGTTGCCCCACACCACAGGAGATCCCCACCGAATCGGGACAGTGCAATGGGGCAAAGACAGTGATGGGGGGTCTCCGTCCTCTCCCCCTGCCCCGTGCGCCGATGCACCTCCTCCTTCTGGTTTTTCTCTCCTCTTCTTTTAAAATGAGTGGAAAGAAGCACCTTTTAACTTGGCTTGGCTTCGCCCAAGGCGTCTTCACCCTTGGCAACAGAGTCCTACCATCACGGCAAGGCTTGAACCATGGTGAGCCCTGTTGATAAATGATTCCATGTACTAATGCGCTATGCCGTTTCCTTAGTTAATCCTGTCACCCCTGACACTTGTCGTTATATGACTATTCACTCACATCAATCAGTCTTGATGTTATGAGTTTAATAGCTATTTAACATTTTCAAATAGAAAATAAACTTGCAGTGCACCGCGGTTTGACATGCAACCACGGTGCAACCACTTGTGGGGTGTCGGAACACAAAGTGTCCTGCATATACTTAAGAAATATTTATACAGGTGTGCTCGCTTATCATTTTATTATATTGCGCAAGTCAGTATTATATTGTACAGACAGTTGTTAATAAACTGATTTGTGAAAACGTCGAATTTATAAATATTTCCGCTCCAACTTTTGACTTATGTTGTTAGTACCGGTGACTGCTTATCGCTCAATTAAACTGGTGACTCAACTTGAAGATTAACACTTTAATTCTGAGCGGAACGTTGATATTTAATATCGACAATGAATCAATAATTGCCAGTACGTGCCTGAGACAGTTAAACTCAACCTTTCTCAGACTTTAGCAAGTATCACGACGCAGTCGCGAATACTATATTCTTGGACATGCGCGCTTATGGCTTGTGCAATTTGAGGCTGCAGTGGACGGTCAAAAGAGAATGATGCGGCGAAGCAAAGCTTGCTGGTGACGAAGTTATGTAACATTGCTATATATCAAGCGAGCGACCTACTTTTATCACCTGCCGAAAATAAAAAAATATGGATAGGCTGTTAGAGGTTTTTGATAAATTGGAAACTTTCGAAAGTTATTCAGAGAAGTGAAGTCAGAAATAGACCCAGACCCCCCCCATCTCATGGCAGCACGGTTTAATAATAGATTATCCCAGGAGAGTACCAGCAACGTGGAAGCTGGAGAATCCCTCCCTAGGCCTCTATGCTCAGGTCCTGAACCTGAGCCTGAATACCTAGGTTGCCCAACGTATTCTTGGGTTCAGATCTGTGCCGTGTAACCGTATTACTGGCGACAAACGAAAAAAAAGTCGAAGGCTCCTCCTGCTATTCTAATTGTTGATTTTTGCAACATCAGGGGTTTGCACTCCGATCTCGACGCTGTCCACTTTGAGACAGTAAAGCCAACTTACTCTTTCTGACGGAAACGCAGATATCTTCTCCGGTTGATTCGTATTACCTCGCCGGTATGAGGTGAGCCAGAGATACTTCCCCGGTTGTGCCGGCCCAATTACGTTGTATACGAGGATGTAGTATCATACACTATGCATGGCACGACAGGTATCCTCCTATGCAGCACGGCATTACTTCTTTCTAAAAATTATATCGATGACAACATAATCGCCAGCGAAAGTATCACAAGCATAAAGAGCATTTAATCTTCAAAAGACTTTGTTCCTATGGAATCACTATAAATTTATCAAAATGCGTTTTCGGGAAGTCTCAGTTGGAGTTTTTAAGTTTTGAGATTTTCAGACGCGGAATTCGGCCTCTAGAGGACAATGTGTTATCAATTTTACAGAACCTGAAACCGTAGAGTAGTTACGTCGTTTCTTGGGTTCGACGGTGGATTGAAAAGTACTCGGCCTAACACAGATCCATTCGTTTCTAAACATCAAATCTACCAACATTGTTAAGTTCAGTTCAGACTAGTTAATTGTGTGAAATCGAAAAAAATTGTAATCTTTTTAACAAAGTAGGAAGCATTTGCAGCAACTGTGTCTGTAGTCTTTACTAGTGGAGAAAATTGAGTAGCGTGCCGTCATTGAGTACCTTCATAAGATATTACCGAAAGCCATCCATGATGATATGGTCAGTACTTTAGGTGATTCTGCTCTGTCTTATTCATCCGTCTAAAATGAGTAGTCGAATTCAAGCGTAATAGAGAGAGAGTGAAAGAAGAACCTCGCTCTAGAAGGCCTTCGACGTCCACTACTGGCGAAAAATATAAAAAAGTACTTGATTTAATTAGGGGAGACCGCTGATTAAAAGTTAAAGAGCTAGCCGAGATTATAAGCATCTCTTATGAAAGAACTTAAAACATCATAGTCAACGAAATGGGCTTCCACAAGGTGTCTGCGAGGTGGGTTCCGCGACTGTTTCGGTTGAACAAAAACGGACGCGATTGACTATTTCACGCGACTGTTTGGAGTCATTTGAATATTTTTGGAATCAGTTCGTTACGATGGACGAAACATGAGGTCGTTACTGTACGCCAGAAGCAAAACAAAACATTGGACAAGACCTAGTTCACTATCCCCTAAAAAGACTAAGGAGATTTTGTTGGCAAATAAGGCTACAGTATTCTTGGACTCGTAGGGTGAGATTACGACTGATTATCCTGAAAGGGGTCAGACTATAAACTCTGATTACTACCGTGTCGGAGTATGAAGAAACAAAAGAAAAGCGTCCAGGAGGTACTCAGAAGGAAAGTTGTGTTTCATCAAGATAATGGCCATGTGCACAGTCTGAGTAATTAATGACTGAAATCCACAATTGTGGCTTTGAACTATTACCGCATTCGCCTTATTCACCTAATCTGTCACTGTAAGACTCCTTTCTGTTCGCTCCCTCCCAAGAAAGCACTCAGGAGGTGGAAGATTCTCAACAAACGACGTGGTCAAAACAGCAGTAGGCGCGTACTTTGACTCTGAGGTGGAATGATTTTCTTTAGACGGTCTAAATGCTTTAAGCGCGAGGTGGCAAAAGTGCATCGAACTTGATGGTAGTTATGTAGAAAAATAAAATATAACTGATTTAGTTTGTGTTTATTTTTTTGGTTAAGTCGAATACTTTTCAATTCGCCCTCGTATGTTAAATTTTTATCGTTCGCACATACCAAAACCTGTCGATTATGAGTAGGTATGAAGTAATTGTTTACATAATTCTAAGAAACTTGTTAAATCCATCATAAATTGAACTCATCGGTTAGTTCGAGAAGTGAAAGGAGAGCTTGCAAAGCGCCGCTGCGCTCTCGTATCCACTCTCTGACGACCGAGTTTTGATGACAGACGCTTCTAACACTACTCTAGGCGCCGTTCTTCAGCTAAATAAAGATAAGGTTTGGCAACTGCCTGGATATTTTTAAAATATAATGTCTATAACAGAGTACGGTCCCAACGTTTCAGAAGCTTTACAGCAACCAAAGTCACGGGTAGACTGAGGTGACAAATGACCTGATGTCACAAGTTAGTAAAAATACCCGAAGATTTTAAATAATTAATTGGTTGCTCCGATGAACGCTGAAAGCGCTTATTGCATCATGCAGCTGTGAGATGTTACGCTTGGATTTGGATCATAAAATACTTAATGAACCGCGATAAAATCTGCAAAAGTAGTTTTATTATAATAGTACGTAGATTACTTTGTTTTTGTTACAGACATTCTCTTAGCGTAACATCACATAGCTGCATGATACAATAAACGCAATAAGAATATAGAGCTCGTTTGGAACCAGCCTTTTCCCTTTACACTTCGGTGGTAACTACAGCGAGGAAAAATGAGATGCAGCGCACCGTAATGATCATGATTGTAATAAAATCATTCATACTCCGAGTAAAGATTTAACATAAAACCTCATGAAGCGGATGGGTTGTCGAGCAATCGATACCATCTGCTTATTAGACAGTTGCCAAGTAGATTTACCTACGTTCACAAATTAAAAAAAGTACATATATATATATATATATATATATATATATATATATATATATGCGATATAATAACATACTCTTATGCACCATGTTAAAAAGACGTAATCGTATGTGATTAGGATTTAAATTCTTCAATCGAAAATTAAAACTCATTAAGAGACCATTACCAAGACCTATAAAGTTTTCCTTAGCAGGCAATTTGTTTTATAACATACTTAGGTGTTTATAACACATTTATTTAGGTTTAAAAATACATTTATTTTTGTTAGCTTGTTGAGTAAAGCTTTTCCATCGACAATCAATAGTGGGTTGGGGCCAATGCAATTGTTAAGTATAAATAATGTTATTTCATAAAGTACCTGTAACGCATCAGCAAAGTAAATATGTGGATGCTCGTGGGTGCCGGTAGTCGTAAAAAGGCACCGATTACTCGTTTACCGATTACCCCCTATTCTATAAAAAAAAGCATCTTGTTGGTGATGGTGATAATATTATAGCCATAGTTTACCAGGCTGATTGTTGACTGGCCGAAACGACGAACTTAAAAATACCGTCTTTTCGAAAATAGAACGCCAATTTGAATTTATTCGAACTGATAGAATTTGTGTGAGGGGACCCAGAACTTTCTCTGCAGTAAATTTTCTCAACAATGGAAAGAACGAAATTCGTGCGGTGATGAAGTTTTACGTTGTAAAAGGTGAAAATCCAGATTAAAGTCTAGCTAGACGATGTATAAGGTAATATTGTTCCTGCATTGAGTACTATTTACAAATGGGTAACTGATTTTAAACGTGGGAAAGAGAGCTCCAAACGCAGGTCCAGTCCAGGTCTGGCCGTTCAAATGAAGTCACGAATCCGGAGATGATCAAAAATATTCGTTTTGAATAATCGGCGCTGGAAGTTGCGGCAAATAATATAGATGGTAATCGTTTCCACTGAACGCGTTTTTAATATTTTACACCAACATTTGCGAATGAAAAAGCTTTTCATGTTATGGGTGCCGCGTTTACTCACTGTTAACCAAAAGCAACGTCGAGTGGACGATTCGGAGTGTTTGGCGCTGTTAAGCGTAATACTGACGAGTTTCTGCGGCATTATGTGACAGTAGATGAAACATGGATAGATAATTTATACTCCTGAAATAAAAGAACAGTCTAAGCAGTCGACAGAGAGCGGAAAACCTGTGACAAAGAAAGCAAGAATGGTTTTGTCAGCTGGCAAAGTGATGGCAACTGTTTTATGGGATGCTCGCGTGATTATTTTAGTGGATTATTTGCAAAGAGGAAAAACAATAAATGGTGAGTATTGTACAAGCTTGATGCAAAAATTTAGAGTAGGAATTCGAAAAAAAATGGCCTCATTTACCCAAAAAGAAAGTTTTACTCGACCACGATAACGCATCTGTGCACTCGTCAAGGCTTGCAGTTGCCAAAGTCCATAAATTGCTTATTCCCTAGATCTGGACGCGACCGACCTCCACTTATTCCCGAATCTCAAGGAATGGTTAGGCGGATTTAGAGAAAACATTTTATCAAACTGGTGTAACGGCTTTAGAGAAGCGATGGACTAAATGCATCGAGGTAGAAGAAAACTACGTTGATTGATTATTAAAGTTTATCTTTGTCGTTTCGGAGACCTATCATTCACCACTCGTATTTGACTTGGCGATTCTTAAGTAGTCGATTGGAAACGGAGTTTACGATGGCAGGTGCGCCCACGTATAACTTTATTATATTATACAACGCAATATTCTATTGTACAGTCGGTTGTTGATAAACTGATTTGTGGAAATGTCGTTTTAATAAATATTTCCGCGCAACCTTCTGAAGTACGTCGTTAGTACATACCGGGGGCTCCGATCATCACTTAACGTACATGACGCTATGGCATGTGGCCTACCTTCCTCATGAATGTTGCGATCACACAGAAAAAAATATTGTTTAAATCCTACATATGGTTCCAGATACAAACAGATAAATAAACCTTTCACCTTTATTATTCGAATGGTACACAAAAAAGAATTGCAGTCCCTCCCCCCCCGCCCCTTACTTGCATCGATTTTTTTTTGTATTTAATAGGCTTGCATTTGTCCACATCCGCACCAGGCGAATGTGAAATGAAATGAAACCACCATCACTTCCAGAATGTTCTGCACAATGTATTGTTTTGTTTTCAGTTATATAATGTATTGTTTTGTCTTCAGATTGGATGGCAAACGACGAACGCGTGGCTGGCTGGAAACTTGGCGTGTAAAGTGTTTTTAGTCCTCCGCGCATTTGGGCTGTACCTCTCGTCCAATGTATTAGTATGCATATCTTTAGACAGGTAAGAGTTTTCTTTAAAGGGGAGTGCTATAAGTTTTACGTAAGCATCTTACTATCTACATATCTGTACGTGGCACCGTGACGTTTAAAAGGACAAACCGATTTAATAACGAGTTTTTTTTATCTAAAAAAAGTGGCTAGTCAAGCTGGTCCTTAGCTCAGATTGGTAAAAAAAATGCCATGTGTTGCCTCGGTACGATCATAAGATCATCTTTAATAACGACAACAATAACTACACACCTTCACGCCAGCTCCCTGATGGGGAAGGCAGATTATTGTGCATGTTTAGTTTGAGTAGCATTTTTTCTGGGGGCACATTTGGGGAGACAAGGAAACGAGGGCATCTATTAATAACTAAGGTATAACAATCATGCGGATGTATATGGGTGCCTGTAGACATCAGAAACTCGTTTGCCTTAACGTAATATAAAAATAGCATGAAGTCTACTTCGTTAATTACGCTTTGTATATTTACTTCAAATTATAAAGTGTCTATCTATACATCTTTAGGGTTGATCGTACGTCCTTTTTGGGAAATAAATATTTGACCCTTCAAGAGACGTATCTTGAAAGGCTTGAACGTAGAATGGAATCTCTAAATGTCTGATGGACGGAACTCCGTTAATGTGTTTGCGGATAACGCCACAATAGGTCTGCAAACAACATTTATATATGTATTATATGCATCCACTCTTGTTATAAAACATAGTCCTTAAAAGGGTATGTAATTTCACAAAATTTGCTAAACAGGTTTTCGTGTAGTTTTTACCAATGCATAGAGCGATTCTCGGCGAAGATTTTATTGTTAAGTAATTCACGGGCATAGCTGGGGCGTGTTTGCGTCAAAGCAAGACAAATCTGTATGGATACGTGGCACCCAATTCCCTCTGCCTACAGGGAACTTGCCTGAGGATGTATTGTTGTTGTGTAATAATAAAAAATATAAATCAAAATGGGACCGTCGGATAAAGGTACCTCTTGTACTTGCGATACCGTTTCAAAACTGATGACTTTACCATCGCGTTTCTCACCTTCAACCAATCCTCGTAAATTGGGTGAATCATTTGCCCTCTACGTCATAAAAAGAAAGATCTGACTCTACTATTCATCGAACTCATATATTTTTTTCAGTATTAACGTAGTTCTGTAAGTCCTGCATTAAACGCGTAGAGATTGTTACACATATAATAACAAACACCTAAATTTAACGGCTACACAAGTTCATATAACTTGGTATTAAAGTGCTATTACTAATTCCCATATGAACATGTATTATTAAGGTACTAGATAATTATTAACATCAAGACGGGCGCAATGTCAATTATCCACTTTGTAAAACATCTTAAAATCATGGCGCTTAAGGTTGACTTTGCAAAGAAAATATGTTTATGTACCAGCAAGGATGCCCTAGAATGACAGTTCTATATGGAATCGCGTATCTTTTGTTAATCAGTACACAAGAAATAACTATAGTAATTGATGGTAGAAACAATTTTGTGATTCCTTTATTGCTTTTAGAGTGTACAGACAAATAACTCTCACAATTTCACATTCACTCTATTATTATTTTACAGAATAAATTCTGCTAAAGAAATTATTTGTATGACGCTTTATAATGAGGAACGTATATTTTAAGACTTTATGATTGTATGTGTCGGATTCTTTGTTCAATTATTTCGATTCGACATTGTAACATAAAAATTCACGTTTGGAACACGCTTTGTATGGGAGCAAACTCGCAATTGGAGCTTCTTGTTGAGTACCGACACTTATAAACATTCTCGTAGACGTTAGGCTGATGTGTTACCCTACTCCCTCATACCACTCCAATGGGTCACTGAACGTGAACTGAACAAACAGTACGAAACGTGTCAGCATAGTTGTCTCTTTCCTCTGATATTATCGAGAGCTACCAACGCGGCCGTGCCTGTCCGATTCAGCAGCAAAACAGCGACGACATTATCTTTTTCTTAAATTGATTATTATCGTCATAGTCTTCATAATCATTAATATGTGAAATGAATATCTATTTGACATCTGTATTAATAAGATGAAGAGTTTGTTACTTTGAATGCGTCAATCGAAGCAACTATAAACCCGAATTAAAAAGTTATTTTTGTATTGAATAGTCCTTTTACCGAGGAAAGCTATAGCCAATACCTAGTCTTACCATAAATATTGTAACAAAGAAAAAAAAATTATTGCAATTAACATTTATTACTCTTACAGTGTGTTACTTTAACATATTTATAATAATTTTTAATTATAAGACAAATAAAAATATAAAAGCTTATTCGAACCTGCAGCTGCAGCACAACAGTCCTTTAAACTTTGGGGCTATTTATCTTTAGTAGCACGCTCACATTCCGTGGGGAAATACTGCCAATTGTTACGATTATTTTAGGGTCTCCAAATTATCATGGTGCTTAGAGCAAGCTGTACTTTCTAAGGCTGTCCGTAAACCATAATCCAGCGGATTAAGGTCGGGACAAGATGTAGGGTAGTTTTCAGCTATGATCAAGTCCAGAAGGTACGTTTTAAATAGGATTAGGTGGATCGCGCTTCATGATCTGGTCCCGAGTCTTGCTGGTAGGACCATACTTGGTTTGCTTGAACTTGGTGTCATTAAGGGGCTTAACTACCTTCTCAAGAATAGTATCTTGATACACTTGTGCCGATGTTTTGGTACCTTGATCACAAAAATATTGCTCAGTCACTCCTTCATAGCTGACACCCCACCAAACCATCACTGAAGTCGGATAATGCCTACGTTGCACTCTGCCGAATAATTGGGAAGTTTTCTTAGAGCTTTGAGCATCTGTAAAAAAACTTTTCTGTGACTTCCCTTTGCGTACCGCTTCAGTAGTTGTTTCGATTCAACCACCCTATTCATCTCGAATTTTTCATTTAAAAAATTTTAAGTCACCTCTTAAGATACGCGATATGCTTCTAGGTGCTATCTTCATTTCCAGAGATAAAACTTTTTGCTTTCGGACAGGATTTCTTCGAATTTTGTCCCTTACTGCTTCGTCAACTTTTTTCATACAAACACTACGTGGACGGCCAGATCTTTCTCTGTCACAAACAGAGGAAGTCTCATTGTACCTATTAATAGCCCGGTACACAAACATTTGCCTAATACCACTTAGTATTGGTAGTACGGAGAGTTTTGAAAACTGTATTTGGCTGCATACCCACTTTATGGAATGCAGTCACAACGATTCCGTTTCTATTTATCCCTCCACTCCATTATAATATCGCAAAATTTTGTACAATGTATTTGCGCCAAAATGGGAAAACACAATGAACAATCTTATCAAAATGACACATATTTATGGCCATACTAAGTATACCATGACGCTGCATGTTAGTCTATTAAGAAAGTAATAAGCAACGTTTACAAAACTTGCTTTATTTTCAGATTTTTTGCTGTTCTATATCCTTTACGCTTGGCTGACGTCAGAAAACGCAGCAAGATGATGCTTACTTTCGCCTGGATTATAGCCTTCCTATGCAGCTTACCACAGGTTAGCATTTTATAGTATTGATGGACAAATAGGCAATCGAAGTGTTTTGACAACTAATGACGGATCCGCACACGCGAAGAAGTTGCCGTCTTTCCAGCGAATGTCCAATGGGCCTCTGGCTACACAAAACCCAACAACATGCTGTCACTCGTCGGTGTCGCCTGGGTGAGAGGTACCTCTCCAGCCGTGCCAGCCCAATTCAGTTGCTATGCAGAATACCTCTAACTAAAGTACCACAGACTATAGCGTTTTGCGAGTTTCAATCAGATGCAGTCAGCACGAACGGAAACTGTGTACAAATTCGAAATAGTCAAACTATTCACCTCACAAATTAATCCAGGAATCAGCTGTAAAATTCAGAGAGATTTCCCGATTAATCAGTCAGTGATTGCGCTTTTATGTATTATATTCAATGAAATGTATGTATGGTTCTGTGAAATTGACTACTTATTGGTGCAGTGGTCACTGAAGAGTATAGCGCAGGTTGCGCCAGAGGTGGCGGATCCCCCACTGGCCCAGAGCTAGCACGGTTGTCCTGTGGGGCAGACAACTCCTCCTTGGAGGTGGTTTTGGATGATTTATAGTTCCGGGGCAGCTCACCAAAGGCGGCACTGACGGCACTCTCGATGGTTTTACATCATTGTTCTCCATCTATGGGCCCATGATGGCGCGTAAATGCATTCCCCTGCGTTAATAAAAAAAAAGAGGTCGCGGGTGCGAAGTTTTCAATTCAAGAAACATAACGACCAAATGGAGATTTATGATAAGACATAGTAGGTATAATATTAACCCATCGTAATTGTTCCAGAGTTTCGTGTTCCGAGTGATGCATCATCCAACAGACCCAGAGTTCCAGCAGTGCGTGTCGTTCGACGCCTTCTCCAACCAGCACCAGGAGTTGGCGTACAACGTCATGTGTCTGCTGGCCATGTACTTCCTGCCGCTCGTCATCATCACCGTGTGCTACATCTGTATATTCTACGAGATACGAAACAATTCTGCGGACGTTACAGGTTTATTATACACCATTTTTTCATTTAAGCAATATTTATAAACAGATTGTTTTGAAGGGCACTGAACATAGTCATAGAGCGTATGTAATACTCGATTCTGATTCGAAATCAGAATAGATAATAGATAAAAAAAGTGGTACCTAAAATTTGACCTAACTGTCTTTGAAATGTTTGCTTTACGGTTACCTAGACCGGGCGGCCTCTACAGCTGATGTAACCTGGGTTTTAGGCAATTGGCTGTTGCGAGCTTCTATCGATATCATGTGGTGTGCATATTTTCTGGAAACAATGACACTAAATTCAGAGGAGTTTACTATGTACGTAAGCAATATTTACGTTTTATTGCTTACACAGGACATACCGTGTCGTAAAAATGACTGATCTTTTACCATTCGCATTTTACTCGTATAATGATTAATTTGCTAAAATCAATTGTTTGTTAGTTTGCTTGTCCTTTACTCTGATATGGTAGAGGATAGGGTACTGTCGTCTGTAGTAGCTTTGTTCTATTAATAAGTTTTTGGACAAAAAAGTTGTAAAAGCGGTTCACATCATATATATAGTTTTATGAAAATGTGGCGTACACATTTTTGTTTTTCTAGTCATTAAGGTACTTGTAAAGTGAACTTTATCTTGAAATTAAAATCAAGTCATCCTCCTAAGATAAGTTTATTAAGTACAGGCACACAGTTGTGTAGCCGAACAGTGGTTGTAACTTTCCTTTGAAAGTTTTCGAACGATTTTCAAAACTATGTGTTGGGTAGATATAAGAATAAATTGAAAAGCGCAGCTAACGCACAGACAAATATGGTGTAGATACATCATATCGAAAAAGGCAAGTACTCTATACACTTTTATGGCTCTATACACAAAGGATTAAAAGGGGACCCTATTACTAAGACTCCAATGTTTGTCTCTCCGTCTTAACATCAACTGGCTGTATCTCATGAAAGGTGATAGCTAGATAGTTGAAATTGTCACACATACACACACTTAGTGGAAGACCGATACAAGTTAGGAATCTTCGAGAAAAGAACTTACTCTTATCTAAAAGGCCGGCAACGCAACCGAGAAACCTCAGGTTCTGCATGCAGCTATTTGTCCTCTAATCAATTGCCTTTCGGTGACCAGACTGCTTCGTTTGCCCCAGTACTATATTAAAGAAACATAACGTATTTCAGTTGCCGTCATAACAACAAATACTAAAAAATAGAATAAATAAATTATGTACAGACAACAAGCCACGTATATGATTCCCCATAATAAAAAGATATATGTATTTATCTATTTAGCGGTTTCCTAGTAAAGTTAAAATGGAGATCACGAAGCTATAAGGCCTTTTAAATAGGGGGACAAACCAAAAGCCGGAGTTTTTGCTGGCCGCTGACACCCTGGAACATCATCGCGACGCGTGGCCCTCCTTTTCACCTCGCAAAGGTTGAATGACTCGTATTTAAAATGTCAACTTCAAATCTCGTGATCGGTCATTAACCCTGTACGAGGCTGAAGTGTTCAACCACAGGTTTATACAGAGAAGGATACATTAAATTCTAAAACTAGATTGCCTATTCAACTAGTGGATTAAGAAATATTTCGTCATCCAGGAGATATCTTTATGCAGGTATGGGGTCGATATTATTTGCTTAAAGTAAATGTATACATAATAGTTTTAGTTCTTCTATTGTATTCATTTCACCAACGTTGAATCTATCTCAAATTCCCAATTATTTCCGGATTAAAATTTAGTATCATTTTTTGTTAATAATCCAAATTGTTATCTATGTCTGTAACAAGTTTCATTGGAAAAGTTATTAGGCATTTGCCCCAGAACACTTAAATTGTAAAGTTTTAATATGAAATACGAATTGGTTTATTCCCTTTGTGGAGCCGTCGAATTGGACTCATGCTTAAAACAATTAACGACACGTGGGAGTTAAATTATTTTTTTTATAGAATAGGGCGGCAAACGAGTAATCGGAGCCTTTTTGCGACTATCGACGCCATGACCACCCACATAATAAGTATGCGATGCCCTGCCTTTCCCCTCCCCCCAATGGGCCACCAGTCACTCGCAGGCCGCACGAAACGCGACGCTGAAGATGTCACTTTACGGTGGTATTATGTGAGCGAGAAGTACCTCCCCGACCGTGGCGGTCCAATTCCGTTGCATAGGAGGATGTGGTGTCATGCACTATGCATGGCACTACTTACTACTATGCAGCATGCATTACCTCTTCCTAACGAGTGTGTTTCTGTGAGCCATTGGGAGATCGGGTGAAGAAAGGCAACGCATTTATCTAACGTCTCAACGGAAGTTTTTTGAAATCCTTATGTGTTTCATTCGTCTTCCTCGTAGTCTAGCTGTAAGCATGTCCAACCACAGTCGTGAGGTCACGGGTTCGAGTCCCGGGTCGGACCAACGCGTTACTGGAATTGTTCAATTTCAGTCCATAGTCGGGAAGTGTCTGCGCGCACACTTGTGCACTATAACATTTCCTACGTAGTTGGCTAATCTCTATAGAGATTGCCGCCGTGGTCGAAATTCGGCTAATGCAACTTATTACTATATATATTTTATTTTTACTAAGCAATT
>JAFELO010000545.1:255782-266542 GCA_017140195.1 Eumaeus atala | reverse complement strand
CAAAGGATTAGTGTTTCATTTTATAAATAGTCTAAGACAATTTTCTTATTCGACTTTCCTGGCAGTTTCCTTTAAGGAAGGGCCTTATGGTTAGTCAATCTTAAGGAGTTTGTAAACGAAACTTTACAAATATGGTGAAGATTAACTAGTCGTTCGTTTGCGTGTAATTGAGTTAAGTATGTGATTATATGTATATACAATTCGGCACCAGTGGCCATTTCTATATTTAATCATCACCATTCATTATCACTATTAGCAGCCCTTGTCAGTCCCAGCTGGATATTGGCCTCTTTCAATGAACGCCAAGATGGCCCATCTCCTGCTACTCGCATCCATCCCAGACCAGCTACTGCATGGAGGTCACCTCCCCACCTTGTGAACGGTCTCTACTCCAGAACCTTACTCGCCCATTTTCATATTCACCTGGTCTTTTGAGTGTGTCGCGAGCCCGTTGCCACTTCAGTAGAGTTATTATTTGCGGGATATCGGAGACTTTAGTTCTCTGCCTTATGACTTCGTTATAAATTCTATTGGACAACATCCAACATAACATCTTCAGTAACCCGCTGGACTACCGAAAACTTGCGGAACATTCCTAAATTCAGAGGCCATGTTACGGCCCCGTAACATTTCCTGCAAGCTCTCCTACGATTCGGCCAGCACAACGATATCATCGGCGATCAAGATCAAGATGTGAGAGGTACTCGCCGTTTACATTTATGCTGAATTCTGCTCAGCTTAAGTCTTAAATTAAAAGGTCCACCAAAGCATGATCACTAATGTGAACAGTTTCGGGAATATAACGGTCCCTGTCGCATTCCTTGATGTAATCGGATTGACCTTGTTTGACCTCCCGAAATCAGAACGGACATAAAAGCCGCATCGTATAATGCTCTCAGGACTTCGATTTATCGCCGATCGACCTGACATCGCTGTGAAGCTTCCAGAACAGTCCAGGTCTCAACGGAGTCAAAAGCTTTTCATAGTACACTAAAGGCTTGGTACAGCAGCCGATTGTACTCATGTGTCTCTTGTACAACTTACCTTATGATGAAAATGTGGCCCATGGTGCTAGGTCCTCTGCGAAACTCTGCCTGTTACGGAGGCTGGAATTCGTTAAGCAACGTTTTTAAGTCGATTCGACAAGAATCTTGAGAACAACTTGCAAATATGGCCAAGAAGTGAAATTGGTCTGTAACTTTGAAAAAGTGATTTGTCACCCTTTCTAAGAAACAAAACAACGCCACTTCCAAATTATGTCTTCGGAGGCACGCAACGCTGAGGGACAAAAAATTCTTTTTTAGCTCTCGTAGCTCAGGTTTCCTTCCTGCCCTAAGAAGCTCGACTGTAATTCCGGCTTTTCCCGGAGCCTTTCTCCCTTTAAGCTGCGTAAGAGCCAGACTAATGACTTTCGGCGGACCGCCTGACAAATGTCGTGTCAGGCTTACACGTTGTTGTTCAGGGTATCGGGATGAGGAGCGAGCACAACTTACTATAGAAAGCTTCGATCTCAGATAAGATCCCTTAAAAAGAAGGCTTAGAAAAACAGTAACACCGGAATCGGTCCTAACCTTTTTCAGATGACTTCTTTCGATCTTCTCCACAAAAACCTTCGACCCTCTATTCTGCTTAAACGCTTCGGCAATCCATTGCGTATTTGATCCTCGAAGGTCTTGGCGTATTAGTTTGCGGATTCACTTCGAAAGAAGCCTGACATCGACAGACGTAACGTCATCGTGTGCTCTGCGTTCCCTCGTATGTCCAAGCGTCTCGTCTGAGAGTTTAGCCTTCCTGCTCGTGTACTTACTCCTAGAATATCCGTCATTCACATTCCGCATGCAACCGATCACGCCACTCATAGTTTCGTCAAATGCTATTGTAATTCCCGACATACCTAGATATGTCGGGAATTACAATATTGGCATAGAACCGGTTTTTTTAATTCCAGTTGAAATTTTTCGCAACCTCTCATGGATCGTCGGAAGTTAGGCGTGGACTGATCGGACACGCTCGCGTCGTAAGCCTATATTCAGATAGCCTCTAACCAATCGGTGATCACCTCCAGTTTTAAACCTGTTGGTCACGGAGACATCCCTAAATATATGCTTTCAGTCCGTCATAATAAAGTCAATGTCGTTCCTTGACACAGTATCGGGGTTCTGCCCATGTACATTTCCTATGAGGCTTCTACTTAAAATAAGAGTTCGTTAAGAAGAGGCCCCCTTTCTCGAGGAAGTTTATCCGCATTTGCCCCCTGCGTTTTACACTTCCGACTCCATGTGGTCCCAAACTAGATTCAACACCATTTCGTACTACCACTTTGGCACTAAAGTCCGCCATAACAGCATTAAAGTTAAGTAAGGGATTTGAGACTCATAAGTTGCCTCCACGTCGTCATCGGTATGTGCTGTCAACGGGGGCCTATTCACGAGGAAACCCACGCCGTCTTGTGATTGAGTGTCGCATTCCTTGAAGCAGAATAGGCAGAGTTATGGTGTAGTAGTATACATAATCACATGACCCCAGAATGTGCAATTAGATTATTCTCGGTTCCACCTTTAGCTCAACAAAGTCGTTCTCTAGTCTGGGCGTTCGTCCGTTGTACGTAGCCAAATCAAATCGGTAGTTGCGATCCGTAGCTCGGATATTCTTAGCACCCCTTGTTCGACCGTTGCCGTTGCCGCTACCGTGGCCAACACTAGTGGAACTAACGACCGAACTAGGGGCCTATCTATTCCGATTGAACGGCAGTGATCAGACGCAGGACCAACAGCCTGGGTGGGGTCCAGTGTTGTGTGGGACTCGCGGCACGTGATAGTGCCGAATACCCACAAAAACCACTGCGAGTACCATCAATTCCGCCCTTGGTGAGGTGCCCCGGAACAACAAATCATCAGGGCAACGCGACGGCTAGTCAGCCCCTAAGGGATCGGCTCCACCTCTGCAGATGGGGTTGCCTCGCACTACAGGACAACTCCACCGAATTTGGAAAAGTGCAATGGGGTGAGGTTCTCATCCTCGCCCCTTGCCCCATGCGCAATTGCGCCACCTCCTGTTGCTCTTAGGTCCCATATATAAGAGCGGTACAGAGAGCGATTACTCCTCCTGATCTTTATGCCCCCTCTTTTTTAAGAGGGGTGCAAAATCCCCCTCGGTTTAACTGGCTTCGCCTGGGTTCACCCCAGGCTACCCAGCCCCACCGTCATGACAAGAAGCCTAAAAAAGCACTTGGGAGGTCGAAGGTTTTCGACAAAAACAGCAGTACACTATTATTTTGACTCCAAGGGAGAATATTTTTTTTTCGACGGTCTAAGTGCTTTAAATTGGAGGTGGCAAAAGTGCATCGAATTTGATGGTCGTTATGTAGAAAAAGAAATTTAGTATGTGTTTTTTTACTTGGTTTAGCCGAATACTTTTCCATCAACCCTCGTATTTACTAATCCACCACCACGTGATGCGCAACGTGAGAGCGCGCGGGTCGTCCTTGCATATGTACCTATAGCAAGCAGCTGAATTATAATGCATTGTTCCTGGAATAACCTAGCTTGACACACACACACGCGCACACGCACACGCACACGCACACGCACACGCACATGCACACGCACACGCACACGCACACACACACGCACACGCACACGCACACGCACACGCACACGCACACGCACACGCACACGCACACGTACACGCAGACTCACACGCAGACGCACACGCACACGCACACGCACACGTTTCGAACTTCACACAATTGACTAGTCTGAACTGAACCAAACAATAATTGAATGAATATGTGTTATTGTTAAAAAGTACTCGGCGTACTTTTCAATCCACCAAGTACTATCGTACTATTAGGCATCTGAGTGACACTATCGCGTAACAACTACAGGGTTATGTTTGTTATTCCAGTTGTGCGACTGTGGATATCATGGTAAGGATTTTGATAATTGTGTGTAATGTACCCATATATAATGGGGTTCCGTATCAAATGGCAAAAATCAGAAACCTTTTGACTGAGGAATGAATTTCCCCCCGTGTGTGATGTCATTAGATCGGTCCCTCTAAATGATATGGAGGCTGTTAAGAAAGCGTTTTGATTTTGCTATTACTTCGGATGATATTCGTTTCTGAAGTGGGTAAGGACCGCTAACTTTTGAACAGGAGAGGAAAATTTTTATGGGATTATGGAATTGAATAAAAGTTTCAAACAAAAATTGGTTTTAAACAAAATTGAGTTGTTATTTTTAGAGATTTTATTTTTGTTTGCTGCTAAGGAACATTTCTGGATGAGTCCGACTCGCTCTTGGTCGGTTTTCTTTAAATGATTTAACGATTTTATAATTCTATCATTCTAGGCTTCGAATATTTGTTTGCCCATCTGTTACAATTTAATTCTATTCTATGAGTCAACAAGGGGGTAGAAGAGAGTATAGAGGTTTAGTTAGACTTCAGAATATATTTATTCAATTGGCCTTTCCGCATTCACAATCCAGGACAGACTTAAAATAGTACAGAAACGACAAAGGAATTAATACTGTTTTCGGTATTGGTTAGTAAAAAGGTGAGGGTATGAAGTCTTATCTGGTAGTTGTCCGAGACTCCCGGCTGCAACTTGGATGGTCCTCTATACATATATTTATTGTTTGTTTTCCTTCATTGTGTTGATTGTCCTTCTTTCCTTACATTCAATATATATTTGAATAATATAGTGTTTAATAAAAAGAAAAATAAAAAGTTAAAAGCAGTAGAGCTCTGAAAAGGAACGCACAACCAATAAGATTAACATTCTCTTGGCTTCATGAGCCAACTAAAATCAATATATATGTAACTGAGTAGTTACAATTACATAGAATTTAACAACAAAACAACGATAAAACATGGCGTCGGCAAGAAATCTTGAACTCACCCTATTAATGAAATATTAATTCGTGCATTGTGACACGAATATGTAGGTTCTTGGCTGAAGAGAAAAACTATTTAATTATAGTTTGGCGATGGCAGCTAGCGTCAGCTATCGCAATTATATCCATCCTCGCCATCGCCAAAAGGAAAAAGAGAGACATTTCATCAACACAGAGCACATTAAGCCTTACAGTCAAAGATGACAGATATACTTTTTTATAACATTTCTTAGTTTCAAAACATAATTGTTTCACATCTAATAACTATCCGTAATTATTAAGAAGCCTCTGCTGGTTAACCCCCATACGTTAACAATGTTACCTATTGTGCAGGGACATGCACACCAGCCAGACGTGGTAGAATCCAGTTGCGCCGCTCCGACCAGCGCCCGCTGGTGAGAGCTAGAAGACGCACTCTCCGCATGACGGTCACTATAGTCTCAGTCTTCGCCTGCTGCTGGCTGCCGTATGCGACCATGACCTTATGGTGAGTGAGAGTAGAGTCAAGTCATGATTCTCTCTACGAGCTATTCATTCTCGTCAGAGACTCGACTTTAGTTACCGTACACGAACTGCCTTCGATGTCAGAGTCGGGGGATGAGGGACTCCACAATCTCTGGCCATGATAATAATAGATAATTTTGTTATATATAAACATTCTTCTATCGGGATGCATCTCTCTCACATGCGGAGAGTATGGCGTCGCATCACTTTTCTACCCCAAACCTAGTCTCGTCGCCTAACGAGCATTCATGGCAAGCTGTATTGGGCTTCTCTTCGCTAGTCTATTCGCACATTTCATGTGAGTTAAGTTTGTATGAATCGCCCACTATGCTATAATATCTAATAAAAAGATTGTGAAAACGGACAGATCCAATAAGTGAAAATAAACTAATAGAAGCATAAAAAAGGGTTACGTGTGTTTGAAGTCGGTGCCGGGAAGAACGCTGTCTGCTCCCGCCACATAACACCATCCCTGCTGCAGAATACGCTGTCAGCGCAGATTTTAAGCAAATATAATTTTTATTTAAAACTATATGGATAAATTGTTGTGTTATTAATGGCGGTTAGTGTCAGCCGCGGCGGATTCTGCACACGCGTTCGGCGTACGTTTGGCGGTGCGGTGTTGTTTTTTTAAATTTAAATTCAATATGTTTTCGCGTTGTAATAGTATTTAGTTTCATTATGATGGTGACTAAATAGTCAAAAGTATTATAAAATTAAATGAGAGACAGGCTATTAACTTTTGGAAATTTGAAAGAATAGTCTAAATATGCTTATGGGCAGTGTTCAAAGAACTAAATCCTAACCATTATCATCATCATTATCAGCCCCTATCGGTCCCTTGCTGGACATAGGCAACTCTCAATGAACGCCAAGACGATCGAGCTCCTGCTACTCTTATCCTTCCCGGACCGGCTACTGCACGGTGGTCGTCTTCCCTCCTAGTCGACCAACACTTCGTTTTCCGAAACGCGGCCCCCACCCCAGAACCTTACCGGCCTATCCGCCATCTGTTCTTCTAAATAACCATGACAGAGCTTCATCTTCCAACATCTCTTGGTTGTCACCATCTCATGTTATTTGTCTGACCAATAACATGACTTCAAACAACATTAGAATATTCGTGAAAAAAAAAAATTGGGTAACTGAGCTCCGACCGCTTCAAAAGTGTAACATATTACACTAATTTATCAAATAAAAATTAATTTTACAAGTCGGTCCACGCGTCTTCAAGTAATCAGTGCACAACGAGTAGTTGACGACCGGCTGGCTCAGTGGATAACATGGCGGTTAGTCCGCGTGTTACGCCAGAAGTCGCGGGTTCGAATCCCGGCTAGGTCAAGGATGTTTATATATGTATTATATGTATTTCTATAATAAAAACCTATATATATATAGGGGGAGAACAGATTAAGTTATGAACAGGTGTTATTATTGTATTTCTGCTAATGATTTGAATAGGCGTGAAGGTACTTATTCTGTTCCGCTACGGCCGCGCGGATAGGTTAGACGATACGTTGCCTGCTAGCTCCAATGGCCGTGAATGTTGTTTATAACACCGTTCACTTGCTCTTGAAGTTCTACTTCTGTTATGTGTCCCAACACACATTTTACCTTTTTATTCCTTTACAGTTAGACTATCAACTAGTTAACGTAGATTCGTGTAACCAGTGGTTTACCATTATCCTATCCTCCCATTGTTATTTAAAGATACAGCCTCTTAGAAACCACATAATACGCGTCATATCTGTGGGATAGGACAGTAAGGATCCTTACTCCTAACCTAATTTATGTGGATATTAATGGGCGCCGGTTGTAATCAAGAGGTTAAAATGCTCGTTTTCACCGTTATCATTACCATTTTTTTTCCATGCGATTATCATCACCATCATTCTACCATGTCATAGAGATCAGCATTTACTCTAAATAGGCGTCTTTCAATGAACGCCAAAATGATCGCTCTCCACCGTTAAATCTGTAAAAAGTGTTAATAAATTTTCTTCATCAGGTACATGTTCGACCGCAGATCAGCCGTGCACGTGCCGGCGCGGGTCCAGGATTTGTTCTTTGTTATGGCTGTCTCCAACTCCTGC
Organism: Eumaeus atala; assembly: GCA_017140195.1. Lineage (NCBI taxonomy): Eukaryota > Metazoa > Arthropoda > Insecta > Lepidoptera > Lycaenidae > Eumaeus > Eumaeus atala. Next base: position 259,047 of record JAFELO010000545.1, on the reverse strand, counting down.
ATGGACCCGCTCGTCTACGGCTCCTACACTTTAGACAAAAGTTTCGTGTACAAGACGATCAGGAAAATCTTTTGTGGACATACGCTTACAACAGGTATGAACTGTTTCTTTACTTCTTCGTTTCTCTTTTGCTCATAAGATTAAGATTTTTTTTATGATTAAGGTGCAAAACGAGGAGTCTTTAAATTGCTACCAATCCATGCAATAAGCATCCGCATAATAGTCGTACAAATGCGTTGTCCTCCTTTCCCTCTACCATCATATGGACCACCGGCTATTCTAAAGCCGCATGAAATGCGAGAGCAAAGCTTGACACTTTACGTCAGTATCATGTGAGCGAGACGTACATCCCCAGTCGTATGGGCTCAATTCCGCTACTAAATCATCTGTAATAGAAGCAGAGTATAATACATCTCCCCACCATGGTTCAAACCTTGTCGTGGCGGTGGGGCTCAGTAGCCTGGGGTGAACCCAGGCGAGGGCAATTGAACCGAGGGGGATCTTTGCACCCCTCTTATAAGAAGAGGAGGCTTAAAGATCAGGAGGAGGAAGCGCTCTCGGTACCCCTTTTATAAGAGGGGACCTAAGAGTAACAGGAGGTGGCGTTTTTGCACACGGAGCAAGGGGCGAGGATAGGAACCTCACCCCGTTGCACTGTCCCAAAATCAGTGGGGTTGTCATGTAGTACGGGGCAACCCCATTTGTGTACGTGGAGTTGGTCCCTTAGGGGGCTGACTACCTGTCAAGGTGCACTAAACATCTGTTGTTCCGGGGCACCTGCCTGTTGCCCCCCTGCCAATAATACATTTGTTCTTGGTGCGACCCAGTACTCAAACTGAGAACCTTTTTTGTACTTGAACAACAGGCCCCTATCGGGAAACTGCACTTATTTTTTTATATAATAGGGGGGTAAACGACCAATCGGCCTTTTTACGACTACCTACGCCCATAAACATCCACATAATCACTATGCCGATGCGTTACCCTCTTTCCCGCCCCCAATGGATCATTGCTCGAGTTATGTACACAAACAGCGTTCGCCTGCGTTACTCCAGTCCTATTTGTCGTAGTATTATAATAATCCTCATGAATGTAGCTATCAAACACACAGAGTTATTTTAGAATCCGACTTGTAGTTCCAGAGATTTAATCCAGAGAACATACTGACGTTCAAACATCAACCAAACAAAAAATAATCAGCTACATATTAGTATGTATACTATTTTGTATAATGTATACAATTTTTAACTTAGCCTAGCTCGGGTTTTCGGTTGGACCTTGAATTTTGGGATATTTTGTATATATAGATTGGTCTGCATACATTAAATACTATTATTTATTCGTGCGTGTCGTTTTACGCTACTGTGGCAATTAGGCACGTCACATTAACATGAGTACACTGTCCTCGTGTTATTCTGGGAGCCTTTACATATGCTAATTTCATTCCAACCGAATTAGTTCAGCCATTCTCGCTGGACTACACTCGATAATAATGCTAAAACATTTGGCATTTACTACCAGTAAGTGCATAGAAAACAATGGTTCATAATTTGACACATTAAATATATTATACTAAAAATATTGGACCTTTTGGTCCTCCCATACAAAACGCGAATTTCATATGTATCACCTGATAAAATGGGACCGACGACTCTAGACAGATCATAGTTCGTTTCGGTATAGTACACTAAGTAGACGCTCGCTATACTTGGCTGTGTACCTCTACCGTGACACCGAATTCCCAACAGCCGTGGATCTGGCAATTGGGATCTTAAGGGGTCTTGTATATGATCAAATCTACCTTGATTATGTCAAGGCGAGGATTTTAACAGAAGGATTGTGATGATGTTTCTTGGCCACTGCAGCATAAGCTTAAGAAAAATACATCTTGTATTGCTTTCATTTACCACAATTACCTATCTCCAGCGACACAGCCCCTTTTAGTAGGAGGAATAGATCAGTAACAGAGGTACCCTGTCAGTGACAGTTCCAGGGCACCTCAGTACAGGCCGATGGCACTCGCGGCGTTTTATTAGGTTTTCGGTTCATTCGCAAGTTCACACATCCAATGGAACTCTCCTAGAGACGGTGGTGGAAGTGTGCAAATGCATTTCCCCATGTGCGAATCCTAAAGAACTGTTTGTCTGTATGGTGGTTTAAGTCACGGACGACATAATTTTACGTGATAATAGTTATATATATGAACGCATCGGCCATCCAACTATCGATGGAATTAAATATTCGACATGTTTCGCTCTCTCACTCGCAGGCTCTGCCCATAAGGAACATTACTATAACTCGGAATGTTCCTGTACGTTTTCGTACGTACTAGCGTTGTTGATTTATTTAAATGTATTAGAATATTTCTTTTCCGTAGGCGATAGGAGCGGACACCTGGAGACCTTCAATTTGAAAACTGGCAATATTCCTAAATGTGGAAGCGTAAGTAAAGCATTTTACAGTGTTTTTTAAACTTTTTTATATGTAGTAGAGATAAACGAGAAATCGGAGTGTTGATGACTAAGAGCAGCCATAAACATCCATATAACTGATATGTCAATGCGTTGTCCCCCTCTCCTCCTCCCCTCAATAGCCAGAAAAATTGTGATTAAAGTGCAATGCAGCATCATAGGTCTGTTGTAAAATCATTTTAAAGTCCTATAATTAATATGCAGACGTACTGACCTCCTGTCCTTCCTTTAATGAGCCACCGGACACTCACAACCAGCACAAAACGCGACACCGTGGCCGGCATTTTAGCCGGCTTTTAGACCTAGAGGTACCACCCGAATAGTGCGAGCTCAGTTTGACTGTATATGTGTTCTATTATTAAATTTAATGGTTATCCGTCCAGGCACAATGCAGTCGCCGGTCTAACGCACGTTATGATGAGACCTCGCTCGTGGCCCCCAGCGCCAACCCCGCCATTGCCTCGTGTTGGAGAGACGAGAGAGGAGATAACGTGAGACATCGTGACATTTTGGCGCTTCAGTAAAAAGAACTAAGGCTATACTCACACTCTTCTCTCCTACTCCTCCTACTACTCCTTCCCTACAACACACGTCGCCAAGACAAGAGCTTTCGATCCGCAATGCAACAGCGCTACAATTTGGGTGATAAATCCACCGATCAGTCATCTGCTCGCTAATGTATCTAGGACCCATTCGTATATTGCGTTGCCTCGCGTCGTCCTTTTAACAGATTATATAACAGGTAACAGAGAGAGAGATACCTTTTAACAGATAACAGATTAACCCGTTGAATG
>JAFELO010000545.1:239052-255690 GCA_017140195.1 Eumaeus atala | reverse complement strand
AACGCACTAATAGAGCATCACCCTAAAGTGTGAAATTGGTCGTCGACAATGTGAATGGTGAATGAAGATATATTTGGGACTGTGATAAATCTACATGACACAGAAAAATATTCGTTGGCTTGGTAAAATATTTAATTATATATTTTGATATGAAATAATATTATTAAGTCTTATACTTAAATAAGTCATGCACCTAATTGTAAACAATATTTTCCTATTTTAGTACATAGCGGAAGAATATTTTGTAAGATTTTAAGGTTTTGTTTTCACGCTACTATAAATACATTTAAGGTAGTGTCTGTATATAAATGTTAGGGATTTAACTATGGAGGATTTTTTACTGCACGGGCAATTGAAAATTATCATAAGCCCAATATAAAGAGACGGTATCTAGTCTGTATTTGTCTGTATCTTGTCTTTATTATCCTGTCACGCCGCGTGCAGGGGTGGCACGGTCTCCAAGCATTGAGAGAAAAGGACTTTACGAATGCATTTATTCATTAAGAGTGCCTAAGGGTAAATAATGTATAGAACTAAGTATACAGTATATAAACCCGTAATAATCTTTGACAATGTTTTATTTTCTGAATACCTGATCCACCGGTAATGTCTTAAAGAAATAGGTTTTGGTTTGCACCAGAATCATATATATTCTGCGTTATATGTTATTCTTTATGATTCTGTTGTAATATATCAAAGTAATAAACATGATGTTTACCGCCGACTTTTTAGCCTGAAACGTTAGTAGGCATAATATATTAGTGTAGCTTTCTTATATATTAGGCATAAGTAAACAATGGATAATTCATGTATATTTTCTTATAATTGTAAATGAACTTTTGTATGTATTTTGAAAATTATACTGCGAACTGAAGTTTCACTTGTTCTTTCGTTGTAAATAAATTAATAAATATGCTGAATCTCTGTTTTATTTTATTTTAGACTGCTGAGTATAGATCGACAAAATAAATTTAACTTTTTTTATCTAAGCCGGAATGTACTAGGGCGAGGGTTTCAATCAAAGAACGTCTTCGAACGATTTCCTTACTTTGGTTAACCAAACGTCGTCTATTATAACAAATCACGCCTATTGTATAAAACAGTTGAATGCTCCGGAACTTCGCTGAGTTGCCATTTTGAGGACTAATTGTGATATAATATGGACTTAATTTAATAATATGGACAGACAGGCGAATAATTTACGTTATTTTATGTTATTATTTTATTATTGTATACATCTTCGCGTAATATAAACCGAAACACCACTCGTATTCTCATACTGGTAATGCTTTGCCCGCAATTCCCACGTGAGTCACTGGAAACTTACAAACAGCCTGAAACGCGTGGAGCTGCAACATTACGCCAGTATCACGTGAGCGAGACATAACTATCACCATGGTCGCGCCAAACCGAATACTGTGCAATGCAGCACCGGCATGCACTAGGCTGTAGGTACGGGTTGGTGAACGTCGCTCGCTCTAAAGATTTTAAAACAACACTTTTCTTTTGAGAATATTTTCCACACAGACCCAGCGACGTTGATCAAGTAAAATGCACAAGAAAATTGTGTAACGGTTTTCAGATTCAGTATTTGATAGGTTCTATTTAGATTTTAAACATTAGTTAAATTAAAAAATATATTTTTTTAATTAAAAAAAAAAAACTATTACTAGTAAAAGGTAGTGCCGTGCTGTATTGAAACGGCATTGGCTTTATTTTGTTTAGAATTGTAATTTAAATAACAATATGAGTCAAGGTCTAGTTTATTTTATGAAAAAATATACGTACGTTCATCTGAAATATGTCAGATTTTTCTTGCTGGGAATGCTGCCGAACTAAGTCTATTCGCAAGTTTGGTATTATGGGGACTCCACTGCAGATTAGAGTCTAGTGTTATTCCATGGAAAATTATCGAATCCACTAGTTCTAATATTTCACTATTTAGAATAACATTAAGAAATGTAAATTTAACGCATTTAGTATTTTTGCTATTCAGTAGTAAGTTATTAACATTAAAATATTTTTGCATCGCATTGTTGCATCTTCGAGATATAACTGTTTACCTCGTCACAATTAGTTTCCTGCCGCTTATGTTGAATAATAAAAGTCGTATCATTAGAGAATAGGACTATCTCTTAATTATCTTTAATACGATATGGCAGGTCATTTATACATGTAAGAAAAAGAAACGGCCCCAAAATGGAGCCATTTATATTCTTTAAATAAGAAGCCAAAAGGTCGACAGCCGCACACTCTATACCGTAATGGTGTAATTTCTTAATCAATGTTTATGCTGTTTACAGTCAAAGGAAGGCCTTTTTTAAGAAAAGAGGTCGCAAAGCAAATATAGCGCGTCCCACTTCTCTTGCGATGCCTCAGATATAGGGCCCATTAAACTGACACCAGCATCTGTAGTAGAGCGTCCTTTAGAAAATCCGGATTGCTTAATATGAAATAAATTATTACACTTAAAATAATATTGTTATTGATTTAAAATTAACTTTTCAAATACCTTACTAAGAGCCGGTAGTGTAGATGTTGGTCGAAAATTCGAAAGATGACTTATACTATCGGATTCTAAAAGCGGTAATAGTTTAGTGTACTTAATTAAGGCAGCAAATATCCCACATTATATACATTTGTTAAATATTAAAGATCAATAATGTGTCTTCCAGTTTCACTACTTATTATGTTCCAAGTTGTCCTTATTTTATTTTTGAATTTTTAATTTTATTTTTAATTACATCTCTATCTATTTAAATATGTTTTAACATAACATCTAAAAGATTTACTATGATTGTATGTATTTTAACTATAAAGCTCCCACAGTTGTTGCTTGCTTTTAAAAATCCCTTCTGTTGCCCATTTATTAAAGTTACCCTTTCCAGTTAGAGATCCGTATGCCATAAAAGTCAAAACGGAATTATAATTATTTGTTATTAGCTGAAATACTTTAGTAAATGCCAAGTCTGGGCTATTATAATCTTTTAAATAATGAATATTGTCTTTTATCTCACTACTGAATCTCTCAGTGCATTTGTAATTTATTGGTGTGCATGTAGTACTTACTTTGCAACCTTCGTTTCTGTTGTCAATATTACGAAAAGCTGCCAGTTGTCCACATTGATCAGAGCTTCGCAGTCTTTATCTTCTTTCTATATATATATATATATAGAAAGGAGGATATATAGGAGCTACTTTTCTAAAAATATTATCTATGCATGTACCAGTAGTTCCGTTTTTTCTGGTAGACTAAATGAATAAACTTATATGATTTAAACAAAGAGCAAAATCTAGCAGTGATGAAATTTTTGTCTAAAAAATTTATATTAAAATCACCACAAATTACTAAATGTTTATTATATATACGTAATTTAGTTAACAATTTATCCATGACTTGTTTAAATAAATTATAAAACCCTGTCGAAGGTCGGTAAAGGCAAACCACCACAAAAGACAAACATTCAACGCAGGCTATTGTGGTGTGATTTGGACTAAAATAGTGTAGTAATACTAGCCACAAGTTTCGGTTTGTTCACAATCAATTCCTCATAAAGACTTTGGGTTTGAGAGAAAGTATGACTCTTATTTGTCCTTCAAGGGATGTGAGATAATTATGCGCCTCAAATTCATTTCGACATACGCCGAATCCATCCACTGCGTCTCTCTAATTTGTGTTCTCTTCATACAGAAGTTCATACTTTAAGTACAGAATTATTTTGAAAAACTTTTAACATTTCCTGTTCGGCGAACTCATTTTGCTTTTTAATTTCTTTTAGTTCTCTGAGTGACAGACGTAATAGATCTTCGGTCAGGCGGGCCAAGTTAATACGAGTCAACATTTAATATATGAATTAATATAAAAATAAGTGAAGAATTAAATTGATGCATCAACACTGATCCGGTGTCTTTTGAGGTTTTGGATTGACAAGGTGTAACAGCGGTCACGCCTGCTAGGTGGGCTAATTAAGATGTTAACAAAGATACCAGAGCTGCAAAAGTGTCATGAATCAATAGAGAGTTTTTTTTAAATATAAAACATCAAAGTCAATAGCAATGAACTAATGCTAGTGAAGCACTAATGAATATTTATGAAAATGAATATTAATTATTTAGGGAGAAACGATCTAAATCTTAGTTCAAAGATGTTACAAATTTACCAAACATCTCTGATATCGGATTATGAAATTGTTAATTAAAAAAGAAACAATCTTTAGAAAGAAATATTTCTAACTCTTAAGTGAAGTTGAGAATGTAACATATGATTTTTTCTTGTAAGATAGACTCAATTTACATTAAAAATTGAACAATTATTGTGCTCAGTTTATTATTAAGCGAAGCATAGACATACAACTGATGTTTTTTTTTACCTCTAATACAATTGTAAGTACTACTACTACTGCTAGCCACATGTAAACCAATTTATTTATGTTCATAAGATTTATCAGTTACCTTCCCAGACGATGTTTTATTTCTCTCATTACTATTAATAAAGCACTTATTGCATAAATATTCTCATTTAGGTATAAAATATATGTTAATTTTGCTTTATTTCGTAATAAATTTTAATGAAATTAATAAATTTATCCACATTTGGTTATTAGATTAAGAATTTCAAATTGACAGTTGCAACTAGTAGTGAATATAATAAATTATAGAAAATAATCTGCTAACTGTGTTACACCTTCAAAACTTACTATGCACAAACGTATTACGATTTCTTGATCACTCCTTGATTATTATTATTAAAATCATTTAAAATTATAGTCGAGCTATTAATTATTGTTCAATTTTAACGGTCTTGTGAAGTTGTATTGTCAATATATTTTTACTAGGAAATTCACTTTTATGCACAAAAATAATAATATTATAAAATTAATCCATTATATCACTAATAACATTAACTGATATGATTACACAGCTATATAAAATACTATTTTATTAATTAGATCTATAATATTTGTTGGGAGACCTTAAAAATAACGTCTTATGTTTAATGTTGCCACAAACGAAAGATATGAAGATCTGATTAATACTCCCTCGAACAGACCACAGTGAGAGATAATGCTTAAGTAAAGTACAGCGTGTTGGAGCAAAGACAAAAACCACAACACATAGACGCGTGTACACAGCTCGTAACACAGACATTCTATCTTTCTCACACCGAACCCTTCATTCTCTAGTGGTCTAGTTGCAGGCATGTTCAACCTCAATCGTAAAGTCTTGGGCTCGATTCCCGGTAGGATCTAGACGCCTTTGGGCTTTTTCAATTTCTTATAACAGTCCGAAGTTAGGAAGTTGCACCCCTTTGCCTCGGCGAGCACTTTAAGCCGACGCGCGGCAGTCCTGCGCCTGATTCGGACATGTCGTACTGCCGTGCCAACAAGATAGGAGAATGCGGGAACAGAGTGTGCACTTGTGCCTGCGCACACACTGGCGCTCTATAACATTTCGTGTTGTTGTTTGTCTCTATAGAGATGGCCGCCGTGGCCGAAAATCGGCTAGGATGACATTATTATTAACCTTTCATTTTTACTTTTGTTTTCTTCTTTCTTTGTTACAAAATTTTAACAGNNCCCCCCCCCCCCCCCCCCCGAACAGGTTACACAAACACAAGACCTTGCTAAACTCACTTACTTAAGTTAACTCAGGTTAAGGAGTAGGGTTCAACTTTTGAAATGGGTTTGTTTTATCTACCTCCATGAAATACGTAGACTAGTTCTTTATGTCAAATACATATTTTTAATATTATAATTAACTTTTTAAGTATTATTGAGTAATCGACCGGTCAGTTAATCTAACAGTAAAAGCAAACCACACATAAGCATATGCAGCGCTAGACGTTCAAACGTGCGAAAGGTTCTAAAATATCTGAGAAAGTTGTATGACGAGCAGCGTGAAATCGAACAGTCTGGTGAAACAGATCCAGGACAGGTTCAGCTCCAAGTTTACTACTCTCCACATCCTCAGTTTATTTCTGTTCTCCTCTAAATACCGGAGGAATTTAATTGCTACTCTCTTCTCCGGATTGAAATCTGCAATCAGTTATAATGTCTATCATTAGCAACGGAAGGAAAATCTCGTCATAATCATTATAGATAAAAAGTGGAAAGCGTTTTTAAAAATGGGAATAAAGAATGGTTTTATTCATGAGCCGATAGGTAAATTTACAAACATTTTGTAGAAGTATATTTTAACCTGTGCCAGGAGCGGCCGTTCTTCCGCAAAAAATATTTACGTATTACGTTCTTAATCTTTATTTACAAATGAATAATACATATCCTAAAAATAGGTAATATATGTGGTATATTACAATGAAGAGGAGGGAGTAGGGGGCGCTTTTAGGAAAACGGAGTGTTGGTCGACCGTTCACCAGGTGGGCAGGCGAACTACGTGCAGTTGCCGGTCTGGGATGGATGCGAGTATCAGGAGATCCATCGTCATGGCGCTCATTGAAAGAGGCCTGTGTCCGAATATGGGCCGATAAGGGCTGATAATGATGATATTACAATGTGCGACACAATATCACATACGTTAAGATCTGTTAAGCCGTTCAGGCTGTACCAGGGAATATATTCATTTACATACAAACAATGTACATACATACATGTTAGTCGTTTGTACCATGTTGCATAGGAGGAGGTAGTGCCATGCATAGTGCATGACTCTGCATCCTGCTATGTAACGGAATTGGGCCGGCACGATAGTACTTCCCGTTCATTTGATACCGGCGTAAAGTGACAGCATCGTTGTCGCGTTTCGTACGATTCGTGAGTATGCGGTGGCCCATTAAGGGGGAGGATACTAGGAGTGCAATGCGTCTGCGTAGTAGTCACGCGAACGTCTATGGACGTCGATAGTCATCGAAAGGCTCCGATTTCTCGTCCCCTTATGCTTTAAGAAAAATACATAGACTTCAAAATATTAACCTCAATCAATGGGCCAAAATAGGGCCAGTCATTAAGTAATGCAAATTATTTTATTAATCATACGTCTCGCTCATTTGAAATTGTCGTACAATATCATTGCCGGCAATATAGCCGCGTTTAGTACGGTTTTTAAGTAGCTGGTAGCCCATTGGTGGCAGGGGGATGAAAAAGTGCAACCCTGCAATCTGCATTAACAGATGCTTATGTGGGTTGATACTGATCACACCACCACGGTTCAAGCCTTGTCATGGCGGTGGGGCTCAGTAGCCTATGGTGAATCCTTGGGCGAAGACGATTGAACTGAGGAGGGGCTACTCTTCAGTCCCCTCTTTTTGTAAGAGGGGACTGAAGAGTAGCAGAACGAGGAGACGCTCTTTCTAACCCTCTTAGAAGAAGACGGGACAAAAGAGAAATATGAGGCGGCGCTTTTCCGGACGGGGCAAGGGGCGAGGATGGGAACACCAGCACATTGCAGTGTCCCAATGTTGGTGGAGTTGTCCTGTGGTGCGGGAAAACTTTCTTTCCATCAAAATATATGATAAAAATATATAAAAACAAAAACCTACCATCAATTTCCAATGATATCTCGGTAAGTAAGATTTTTATTTTGTGATCAGTCTCTCTTAATGATTCTCCTTGCTGGCAAATGATCCAAATGAGTAATATTGACTTGAAACGTATATTTGTGAAAATTAATATCGTGGACAGTGTAAAAGCCATTTTTATCTGAAAAAAAAAAAATTATAACATGCTTGAAAAAATTAGAAATTGAAAAAACTTTAGCTATAAAACTGATTCGTTTCCGTAAACGGTACGTACTAAGAGAGCCATGTATCTATGCATACTTACATATTAAAAAATAAAGGTCCCGATAGCTGTATGTCTGTATGCGATCGATGATCTCAAAATCTACTGAAAAGGTTTTTTTTACATAGATGGAGCGATTTCCGAGGAAGGTTTTAGTGTATAACTTGTTAACGTCCGACTCAAACTATTCACAGACGAAGCCGAAGCAGATCACTAGTACTTCATTTGCACTAGTGTGTACGCAAACAAAAACGTACTCTCCATCGCCACATCTGCTCTATCAAAGGGGTTGGCAGTCCAATACGATCGGAGAGAAACCAGACGCGGAACAATGGTTCCATGTGTTGTCCGAGAACGAGGGGGCGAGAAACGAACCTTACGAGAACATGAATATACCACAACAACCAAGACCAGGGACCAAGACGGTCCCACTTGAGAATCTTGGCGTAAACAATAATGTCAGTGATCGTGACTGAAAATGAAAATGCTTTCCTCTAGACAAACTATGAATTCAACTCAAAAATATTTCTCGAAAATTATTTTGAATTGACTACCACTTTGTGGGAGTATTATAGAAACAAAACAAATCACAGAGAAATACTTTCCACCTTTGTACATTTTATATAGAAAAAATAAGAGTACATTCACGCCTGTTATCACCGAAGAGGTAAGCAGAGGTGTGCTAGTACATCCACAACTCGTAAGTCCAGTAGATATGCTAGCACACCCAGGACTAGCCAAGGTACTGAGGCCAATCATAAGTGGTAAGCTAATAGGGTCCTCCCCACGCGGCTTACGGTCTCAACAAGCGACACCCACAACACAGAGGCGATATTAAACATTTCAATTTAGCAAATTATACGCTACAATCGAATAATATAATGTACGGGCGAAACCGGAACGACTTGCTATTAAATGTTATAAAAAAAAGTTTATCCAAACTTCCACTCGGGTGAATACGCAACAATGGCAAAAACGGAATAAAGAAATATACAAAATAATTTGCGTCAATATTCGCGAGTACTTGGAGAAAAAGATAGCATTTCATATGGCTTTCAGGGTTCCGTAACCAAATAACATAAAACGGAACACTTGTCATTACGTCATGTCCGTCCTCATGCTTGTTCATGTCACATACGTTTAATTCTGATATAGTTGGTTCTACTGTATATTTGAAATTTGGAAGGTGTGTGTATTTTATTAGCCGCTACAAAATTATGTAGTATGATTTAAAAATAAATTAAGGGTAACTGAGGTAAGATTTTCTTTCTAAGGAACATAAGTGTGTGGTGCTTCGTTGAATATGTCGTTCTAAATCAGATGTAGTATGGAGATTTCCAAGAAAGTTTTTTAATGATGCTAATACTTTTTGAGATATTCGTTGCTGAAGTGATAAAAGTTTATCCCCGTTCTAACTTTTGAACTACCAAGTAGAAAATACGTAAAAAATATTGGTAGAGTTCAATCAAAACTTGAAACGAAAATTGATTTCATAGATAAGCCCAGCTCACTCTAGTCCAGTTATAAAAACCGCGCGGAACTCGAAACTAAAGAAATGAGGTTATAAGTAATCTTTACTTTAAAGTCTATAATAAATACTCACGTCATCCCCCATCTCGACGATACCATTCACTATATTACTGCTAGTAAATAGTAGTACGGTCACCAGGTAGAATATAAACTGGAAACAGAGGCGTATTTAGAATTACGGCAAAAAGGCAGTATAATTTCTGGTTAAATTACAGCGGGTTTTTTAAGATACCGTATAAAATCTGAGACTGTATTCAGTACTCGATTTGGTTCCAAATATGTAAAAATTGGTACCTAAAATTTGATAATTCTTTGAAATTTATTTGAATTTAAGGTACGGTTTCCTAGATGGGGCGGCTACTAATCGCCCGTACGCTGATGCACCCGGGCACCTTGCTCTTCTTCAGCGCGAGTTTCTGCCCGTACGCTGATGCATACTTCGCTCTTCTTCAGCGCGAGTTTCTATCGGTATCAAGGGGTGCACATATTTTTTTCAAATTATGACACTCATAGTGACAGTGTCATTAATATAAGCATATATAGAAATCAACATTTTCGTATTATTGTCATTTGGTTACATAAAATCTTTTACAATTCACATTCTATGAAAGTTTATGTGTACAAAGGTTGCGGTCGAATAAATCTGGTTGGTTGCCGGATGATAGAATGTCTGGACGAAATTTCATAAGGATGGTAGCAATACTGTTGCCGTACGTATGTTTCGTGAGTTTCCGGTGGCAGACAGAATGTGGAAGCACGAAAAAAATCTTTGAAATTATGTGGACAGTGGATGTCGATGGACGTTCGTGCCCATTAGAAGGTTGCTATTTCATCTGCTCGTTTTTTGATAGTTTTTATTAAGAGGTCGTACCATGCTGCATTACAGCTGGTTGACCGGGGAGGTACCTCTTCAGTATCCTGTCATGTTTCGTGTCGTCCTTGGGCGGCCGGTGACCCTTTAGGGGAGACAGAGAGGAAGGCAATGCATCTGCAGGACAATAATGTAGATGTCTATGGACGTCGGTAGTCGTCAAAAGGCCACGATTTCAAATCTGCCCCTATACTATAAAAAGGTAGAGGAATACCTCTAGGGCGTAAAAAAAGTATTTCCCGTCATTATTTCTTTCGGTTAGGTAACTCATTACCTGTATGGATAGGACTTTTTTATAATAATTAATAACAAATGAGTAAATTAAGTCCGTCGTCTGACGGATGGTGATGACGTAGATTAAGTATACGTACCGTAGGATTGAATATCGTAGATTAAGTATACGTACCGTAGGATTGATTATCCACACAGATGCCTTTATAGTTTGTACTATACACTTATATTCCCAGAAGAAATGGCTCAAAACATAATATTTCCTTGTGTTGTTAATAAACTTGGACGTTAATATAAAGAATGGCCTCCTATAAGTGTCAGTATTGTCACAAATTTTTAATTTCGATTGCTTCAGCCTTCGGTAAACGTCGTAGAGTTTACAATCAATTATATAAAATAACGTGTAAGTCCATATACAATCTATATTCACCAGAAAAATCAATGACCAAAGGCAGTATCTCTGTAAGTCCTTTTTATTAAATTGAAATGAAATAGATGTGAACAAATTGATGAATTCGAGGGACAGAAATGACATTAAAAAGAGACAATACTTGATATAGTACTTATTCTTTTTGATATACGATGGAATTTTGATTATTTTCAAATATGATTTATTGAGATATTCGTTATTTTTCAAAACACCAAAAATGGCGGCGACTATGTATTTTAAACTCATTGTTGTCCAGTTTAGCGGTTTGTTGCCATTCAACTCGGACCAGTTTGATAATAGAAATAATAATGTCAGTATAGTGCAAGTTATACTATAACAGTAATATGCTAGCTTTGGCTGATTTGACAGTTTGCTTATGTGCAAATACCTGTTTAATCCACATGCAAAGAGGCCAGTACTCATTTTGTTAAATATAATCTGTACAATGTCTATTCCCTTGCAGCTATTCATATTTGGAACGATACTTTTTACTGCAGCGGTAAATACAATTATTAAAAGGTTTCTTATTTATGTATCTCTTAGTAGACTATATGGACGGGTATTTTATTAAAGGTCTTCAGTAGTACTGAACTGTCTTTTGTTTTAGAAGAACATTATAGATTGTTATCGTGTACTACTAAATGGAGTGTTGTCTGATCAATTTGTTTAAAAGGTTCTTTAATATGTATGCCGCATTTGAGTTTATTTACTTTTGTTTAATTTCCTTGGTTTGAAGAACCCGTCCGATTTTCATGGTGATCAGTTAAGTAGTGTTACGCTCCAATCGCTTAAGGGCGGGGCAGGAGTCTGCTCCAGAAGGTCAGCCTTCTTATTCTATAGTCAAAGATGTTCGTTAGACTGACAAACAATACATACACATATTATGGCGTTTGTTTGTGTAAAAATTACAGTAGGTACTTAAATTTCCCTCGGAAAAATGATTATTCTTTTATGAAGCCATATTATGTGAGCGAGGGGTACAACTCATGCTGACCTGCTCTTTCGGCTGCAATGCAGCATGACACTATTCAATCCCAGCAGGTAAATTAATTGAAACTCCTAAATGTAAATTCTGAGTGGATTTTTTTGGCATGAAATCATTTTATTTACATTACATACGTAGAAAGGGTATAAACGGTCATCTTGGTGTCTATTAAATGCCTATATTCAGAACTAGACAGCAAAGGTATCATTGATCTAACTATGGTAACAATTACCATAATGTAGGGTGTACAAAAATCCTGACATGCTTTTCTGTATTTTTTATGGAGGTTTTATAACATTGGCATTTGTCATTAGGGAGGAACAACCTTCTTGGGCACTCATTAGGTACACGTCTGGTCTCCTTGAGTTTAATGTTACCCTGCACTGAAAATATCATGTAGATGCCGGTATGTAAAATGTCGTCTTAGCGGGACATGCTTACCACTAGATGACGAGACAGAATGTTTACATTTAACTGTTTAGTATAAGGATCTTCAAATAAAACAAATCATAATACTTAGATTTATTTATATTATAACATTTTAAAAATAAACATTTTTACACAGTACATTATTTTTGACTAGAATATTAACGTGACAACATAATGCACATGCATTTAGTAAGTTACTATATTGGAAACACACAAAAAAATATACATTTTAAAATACCTATTTATCATTTTATTAAGAATAATATTTTTATATTATATAAAATAAAATCGGTAAGAATAAATACTCATGTATAGTATGTTTTGTAGACTATTTTCCATTACGTAATTGTGTAAATAATAGTTGTCATAATCTTTTTAATCATTATTATAGTCGTTATAACTTTGTAAAGTAATTGGGGCAAGAATGACAGAAAGGCCAGGAGAAAAATGTCCAAAGAGAACACAATAGAAAAAGTACTGTACTAATAAGAGGCAGTACCAAATCTTTACATATTAGCCATGCAATAAAAATTTATGCACTTGTCACTGTCAATCAAGATTTTACTATCCTGCAAAAGTGGCGCCACCTGTTTAAAGCTTTTAAGGACAGTCTCGAGTCTCCATGAGATAGAGTCGAGTGCGGGGGAGTGAAATAAAAACGACTGGCACGTATTACATTCCAGAGTTGGAAGTTTTACCGAGTTGTTTGTACAATTCCAAGTCTCTGAATACGTTCTCTTATAAACAAACCACTTTTTTAAATAAATTGTATTTTAACTGGAAACGGAACTATTACGAAATGGTGGCTGGGATTTTCTCTCCGAAAAAATTTACTTCGTAACAATTCAATAACCCACTTTTACATGCTTACAGTGCTTTCAACTTTCTATGACTCAATTGATCTTACAAAAAATCACTTTTCAATAGTATCAAAAATTTTGGGTCCATTGAAAGGAGTCAATTGCTTAATTACACAATATATTGGGTAAATGCATTGTCCAAATTTTTTGGTTATGATAAGCTATAAGATCCATTTTTATTTATGAGATTACACATTTCAAAACTTTACTAGAACTGAAGTATCATATTTTCATATTTGAAGTAGTTAGTGAAAACTTATCCAGCGTTGTTAGGACAAGACCTAACATTATCCTTTCGCGTCAGTAACATGATACGTGAGCAAAGGAAAGTGGAGCTACGCGTTAAAATAGCACCATTTACCTGTGCTACACGGCTACGCGGCGTAGGCTGACTCGTAGCACCTACGCGGTGTTACAAGTGTACTCCACTAAATACAGATCATTGTCATTTGATAGTTTTTATTCCTATTGGCGGTCTATCTTGAGTTTTTAAAATTTATTTTTCACATGCCAGCACAAAATAAACCATAGTATATGACGGCATATAATAATTTCTAAAACGGGTACGTCGTGTGATTAATTCTTATTTACCTTTGTGTGGAACATTTCAAAATTTATGATAATATTTCAACTTACAAAAAAATCGGACAGCGGTAATTTCCTACCCAGATCATTAATCTATACACATACGCAAAGCACTACAATAGGTCCCTTCTTTTCAATTATCTTTCATTAACGCTTAAACTAACCGTAGCTTATGATTACGTACAATAACGTTGGTTGATATATTTCTTCTACTGTTATCATACACCTTTTGGTATGAAACAAGATTTTCACATTTTTGTGGTGTTTATGCTATATACAACACAAATACGACAAGCTACTTATACTTTTCCATATTTATTCCATAGCTATTTTTAATATAATGATTTACTGTATCTGAATGCAAGTTGTATACATTTTGTTAACGGTAGTAAAATTTATATGAACAATTGTCCCGTCAAAATATTGTGCAATATACGATTAAAAATATTTACTTAAATTAAACAAAAAAAATCTTTGAAGTTTTGATATAATAATGTATTATTTATTTACAAAGTTGTAGGAGTAGTTTTGTAAATAAATTAATCATTAGTCATTTATATATTAATCATCATCACATCATCATCAGCCACTGATTACTGCTGGACATAAGCCGCTCCCATAGAGCGCCATAAGTCACGGCCACGACCCACTTGTTTTAATGTACGTTGGTAATAGGTAAAATATAAAAAAAATTGTCAATACCTCGCTTATCGCCAACGTACGTTAATTAACATTCCAAACATTGACTGGATAATAGAGGCCGATGGAAATTGGAGAGTCACAGAACTAGTATTCTTTGTTCGAGCGTGCACCCAAGTATAAACTACAACTTGAATTCTACCAAACAAATACGATTAACTTTTGATGAACGTTTTATCTTTTAGAGGAAATTTCAGACAGTATATTTATATTATATCGAAAAGAAAACCTCTTTTCATATTTATAATACTGTCTTGGATTCATTAGGGTCAACGCACACCCACGCACGGGCGGCGTGAAGAATAATTTTTAGTAACAATTTGTATTTTATCTATAATGATGCATTATACCACTACAACTTGTACAATGATTTAAAATGTTAGTGATTAAATGTTTGTGCTCATGTTATCAATAAGGTACAGACCAATTTAAGGTGTACCTAAGCAATGACAGCAACACACCTTCACGCGGGTTCCCTAAGCATCATAGATTTAAATTGTTAGACACAAAATTGGCCTCTTGACCGTCAGTCACTTCATCCCTCGGTGCTGGACGTTTTATGGGCAAATTGTACGAAATTAATATTGCTTATATAGTACTCAGTACAAATGGGAAAAACATTTGATGATCTGATGGAAGAGATACGGATTCCGCAATGTTTTTGCTATTCGTACCTATACTGTCAACCATACCGATGAGACGAACGAATGGAGAACGATCTCGCTCCACTACAACTAGATGGCGACTTGTTTATATTAGTGGTTCGTTCGGTAAATTATGATGATGTAAATGACGTCTATCTAGTTGGCTCGATTGACAATTAGCTTATTTTAATCGGGTTTTTCTGGGCGTGAAGCGTCAAGCGTTTACTGAGGCATTGGTGACACTGATCGTCTAGCTTGCTGAGCTTTATTATCACAGTAACTTCTTATATCGGCTATAGGTCGCAGGAGAAACACTGGCACGTCATCGTCGCGTTTCTGAAAAAATACAACGATATAAGCAAGGCGTCGCTAAGGTAAAGAGGGTGAGAAAAAGAAGGAAAGAGCAATGTATTTGGCATTAGAGTTTCCATCAAACACCTAGGATTTTAAAAGCATGTGGGTCAGTTGGGCCAGAGATTATTCAGTAGTCTCCGCCATTCAAGGGCAAGGGGTGAGGTCCGGAACCTCACCACAATGTACTATCCACAATTTGGAGGGGTCGTCATTTGGAGCGGGACAACCCCTCTGTGTAGGTTGTGTCGGTTCCTAAGGGGACTGATTAGCCGTCGAGGTGCCCTGATTAATCGCAGTTCCGTGGCACCTTGTCAAGGAAAGCATGTTGGTACGCGCGGTGGTTTATGAAGTTAATTGTTACTGCATTGAGCTGCGAGCCCCACAAACGACTGGACCTCACGCAAGGCCAAACGTAAATGCGTTTGAATTTGGAAAAAAAAGATGTTATTCTGGAGCGGTTCAGCTTTGGGAAGATAAACGGTGTCAGTACAAATATCCAAGTTAATAAAATCTGTTCGTTGTACCATTGCCAAGGTTTGTATATAAGGAATATGTCTGAAAAACGGTACGGAAGTCATTACATTTGGATTAAAATTTCAATTTTACAGACAAATATAACGTGTTCAAACACGTAGCACTACAGACACCATGACAACGAAGTCTCCAATCATGAGAGGACGTCAGTCCGGACAGCTCAATATACTACTACCACTACTACTACTGCTACTGCTACTACTACTACTACTGCTGCTGCTATTGCTGCTACTACCACTACCACTACCACTACCACTACCACTACTACTACTACTACTACTACTACTACTACTACTACTACTACTACTACTACTACTGCTGCTGCTTCTGCTACTGCCACTACTACTACTACGACGACGACGACTACTACTACTACTACTGCTGCTACTGTTGCTGCTGCTACTACTACTACTACTACAACTACTACTACTACTGCTGCTGCTGCTACTACTAGGAGTTGTGCGTTGTGAAACCACCAGACTCTGGTAGTAAAAACAGAACAACAACAACACATCTTCACGCCAGTTTCCAAATAGAATAGGCAGATGCTTACATACCGGCCTTGCCACCACATTCAGAACTCTGGTTATACAAAATATAATCTTACCTGAAACAAACATTCCCCTTCGAAGTATGTAAGTTGGTGTTTCCTCGTCCGAAGTAGGAGGCCCACGAGTTTGTCGTTTATCACTGTGTATATCTAAAACAAATGGGAAAAAAAATTTATTAAATAGTCGGGGGGGGGGGGGG
>JAFELO010000545.1:197114-239047 GCA_017140195.1 Eumaeus atala | reverse complement strand
GGGGGGGGGGGGGACGGAGCATTCTTACGACTACCGACGCCCATGACACATAATTACTGTGCAGATGCGTTGCCTATCACAGCACGCTAGCCTAGTCTTGTGGTTATATCTGTCGTGTACGTAAAGACTTGTATTACAGGTACCTACTAGACAATGGAAATTTATTTAATATTCATATACTCGCTGTCCCGTCTGTTGTTCTGTCATAAATTGAATTTGTTGCCATTTTAAGGTATAAAATCGTTGAAAAATGTCAAGGGTGAACAACCCTTATCACTTAGGGGTACGTAAAATAGAAAGTAGCCGGTTCTCAAACCTATTAAATATGTATATAAAATTTGGTAAAAATCGGTAAAGCCTTTTCGGAGGAGTAGTTTAAGTAATATTGTGACACGAGAATTTTATATTTAATAAGGCTAGCCGACCAGAAAACTTTGTTTTGCCGCGTTAGGTGAACAACCCTTATCACTTAGGGGTATGAAAAATAGACAGTAGCGGATTCTCAGACCTACTGAATGCCCATATAAAATGTGATCCAAATCGGTAAAGCTGCTTTGGAGGAGTAAAGTAACTAACATTGCGACACGATAATTTTATAGATAAGACAAGGAGCGAGGATGGGAACCTCACCCCAATGCACTGCCCGAAAGTCGATGGGGTTGTCCTGTAGTGCTGGGCAACCGCATCTGTGGAGGTGGAGTTGGTCCCTAAGGGGACCGACTAGTCGTCGAGGTGCCCTGAAGATCTATTGTTCCGGGGCACCTCACCAAGGGCGGCACTGATGGCACCCACGGTGGTTTTTATGGGTATTCGGCACTATCATGTGCCGCGAGTCCCACACACCACTGGTCCCCACCCAGGCCCGGTGTGGGCTCGCAAATGCGTTTCCCAGCGACAGAAAAGGTGTGTAATGATAACGATGATCACGATGCTGTAGGGGATGAAGACGTTGACAACGACGACGTGTGATGTATCACAACAAGTGTTATTTTATTTTCGAGTGTTACCTCATAAAATGTAACAGGAATGTAAAAAAAAAAGCTACTGAAGTCGCTGCAAAATGTGTGGACTTGACGACGTCCTTCGGCGTGTTTAAAATGCTTAAAACAATTATTATGTTTATTTTCGATAAAAGCTTGAAGGATTTTTTTACGAAATGAACAAAACATCCGCATTGAGAAAGTAAGGAACGGATCAAGGAAAAATACATTTAGGTCTGATGGTCTAATGATTCGCAAACATTACTTCCTGGATAAAAATTCCATTACACGCTCGTCTTCAAAATATTTACACAACTTAAAAGCCCGTCTTGTTAATGGCTGAGCATGAAACATTTGCATCATAAAAAAACTTGTAACATCTGCTACGAAATCATGGTGATAACTCTAAAATTGCTACAATCACTTCAAAAAAATAGTGCAAAGTATCGTTGGCGTATTTTCCATTGATAATAAAATAACCTAGAAAACAGTTTCATAATTCAATATTTTTGATTTTTCAGGGAAATGTATGAACGCAATGTATGTCCACTGTAGAATCAAAACTTTTATAACATTCGTAGCTGGACCATCTTATTCTCAAAATTTCAAAGTAGTTCTACTTTTATATAGTTATAACATTTTATTTCGAGACTTTGTGGAGGTAAAATTCTATGACACACTATTAGGGGAGTAATCTGGTGAACATGTGACAAGGCGTTACGAAAACACCCCAACTTCCCTTGGGCCATATATGTCAAGAGCCATATATGTTATTGAATATAGAAAGAGGGAGTTATAGGACAGCTGAGACGGAGATATAATGTAATGAACGCTTAAAAATACAATAGGGACGAGGGAGAGAGGTACGAATACTCATTTTCTTTCTTTCTTTCTCTAATAGGAATTTCTCTTATAGTTCTGTTCGTAAATATTCTGGAAAAGCTTTTTGTTTGTTGAAACGCGCTAACCTCAGGCCATCTGTTTAGAATATTTTTTGTGTTGAAGAGTCCATTTATTGAGGAAGGCTATATACCACGATACTACGACCAATGGGACCGAAGTCACGCGAGTGAAACTACGGGTTGATGCTACTTGAAAAGAAAACTAAATTTGTGACGTAAACGTTAAGTTATTTTTACTTTTCGATAAGTAATCATTACACAAATTTATTACACATTAAAATAAAATTACTTTTACGGATTTTATCGCGATTTATTTAATTATTTATGTAGCCCGACGTTTCAGGAGCAACCATCCGTGACCATGGTTTTATTTGTAGTTTTATTATGATGACTTACATTCGCGCAAACTTAAGACATCAATTGATTGCACATGCTTGTTTGCTTTTATGCAATGAATACAGGGTAGCCTAAGCCCAAAAACCTACTTCTCTTACTTTAACTGTTATTTTGGTCAATATCCTGTGTACTTAACAGCAAGTTTTTGCATCGCTAAATAAACGCAGATTTTTCTAAAATAAAACCTCTTTAACACTAACAACGCTTAGTGGAAATTCTTCAACTCTGTGAACTTTGTCGAGCTGCCGTTTTAAAACTGTTAAGGTTAGGTTAAGCCTTGTAGATCGTTTTATGTACTGGCACGTCTTCAAAATATTCAGATAATACACTCTAGATATTCCAATCACAAAAAAAACGTTACAAAATTAAAAATGGGTATTTTTTTAATAAAAATCTTAAATGTTAAATATCTCCACAAGGGTTAAGTTTCGGATACTTGTTGTTGACATCCATCAGAAATGACCTGACAAATAATGTCCTTTATTCAGTACTACTTTTCGTGTAACCCTGTATAAAATTAAATATTCTTATAAAATATTTGAATATCTATAGCATTGTCTTTGTTTGTCTATTCTGAAATATAAAAATAACACATTGTTACAAACTGTAACGTATAGATTTTGATAACCTCGTTATCATTATTTCTAGAATTAATAACAACACGGCTTCACTCACGGTTGTAATAATTTTAAAAACAAATCATTTTCGCGCCATTAACGTCATGACGTTCGGTTAGCATAAACATTGGAGAATCCAGATTTATTCTCGACTATCCGCTTCCGTTTCCATATCGGGGTTGCGTTGGTAATGTTTATGCTGCTAATTGCGTTACGAATTCCAAATTTAAATCTTGGCGGATGGCTGCCGACGTCCGACCGTGTGGTTGGAATGCCGTGACGTCATTTGCCTTGTCGGTATGATATATCGCCGTCTCCTAGCGCGAGATGCTTCATAGTTAGTGTTTCAAAATACATACATTCTAAATTTGATTTTATTAAAGTGTGGCTTTTGAAGGAGGACTTTTTAGTTTAAGACTTGTTGTGTTTTTAAAATCTTAAAACTATAAGCGGGACGTCAAAGAAACTGATGATCCATTTCGTTCTTTCGTTAGAAATGTAAATTCTAAGAACTCATTTGGTCTTTGTATGAATTCTTGTACCAGGTTGGACAGACATATTATTTTTGAAAGATTTTTTTCTTAATTTCTGTACAAAATATATCAAAATTCTATCTACAGTAGCGAAATCTATAAAATATTTAATTGACGACCTGGCTGGCTTAGTTGGTAACGTGGCGGTTAAGACCGCGTGCTACGCGAGAGGTCGCGGATTCGAATCCCGTCTTGGTCATGGATGTTAATATATGTATTTCTATAATAAAAATCATAAATATATAAAAAAATATTAAATATACTTCCGTTGTCAAGTACTTGTAACACATGTCCTCACGATACTTAGCACAACACAGGGCTGGGCTAACGTGGTGTGATAAGTCCACAGATATTATTATTATTAAAAAGAAACCTTAAAAGAACCCTTAATCATATGGTTAATATTACGTCTGCCTATCCTTGAATAAGAATTCACGTAGATAAAACTTCGTTCTTAGTGAGAGGTAGTGCATGCCGCGTTGGAGCGGAATTAGGCCGGTATGACCGGAGACGTCTCGCATGATACCGCCGTAAAACCGTGCGGTTTGTGAGTAGGAGGTGGCCCATTGCGGGGAGGAGGAAAGGAGCACAACGCACCGGTTTAGTAATTATGCGGGTGTTCATAGGCGTAGGCAGTATGAAAAGGAACTAATTGCTCATTTACTTCTATGTAAAACAAATATGTAAAACGGCCTTAAGTATTTACGATTAATGTCTTCATCTGGCTTACAAAAGTGTTCATAGGTCTTATGTGGGAGTACAATTAGATGAGATAAATGAATAGACACCTAGTCCAGGGAACTCTCAGGGACAATTGCTCCAATTGATTTACCTTTAAGCCTATGTTCAGCGGTGGACGTCGTCCAGCTGATAATGATGATGATGATGATACTTTAAGAATCGCTTCAAGGTGGGCACTATGGGAAAAATATGACGTGCAAAATGATGTAAAACAGCGATCGGGTCATCGAGCGTAACAACACAGTAACGCTTCATAGCTCTTTCATTTTAGAAACATGTTCTTCCATAATAAGCAAATTGTGTATAGGAACTAGAAAAAAAACTGGTTATTGGTGGTTAGTTGCTGTTTTTACCAAAAAAGCCCCATGTTAATTGGTAGGTACTTTCTCTTTCACTCTGAAACTGCATTTTTCTGAAATCTCATAAATGTGTCGCGTATAATGAAATTTCCATCTGTACATATTATAAAACAAAGTACTTAAAAGTTGTTTGTCGGCATGTGATCGATTTTCACAAAAACTACAGAACGAATTTTAATGCGGTTTCACCAATGGATAGAGCGTATCCCGAGGTAGTTAAGTGTATAGTTTTGTGGGAAAATTATTTTATTCACGGGCGAAATCGGGGTGGATCGCTAGTTTCATATAATTCTAATACAAAAATTTCATTTAAGGAGGATAAGGCGGTTTACTATTGCAGTCTGTGGTTTTATAACGAAGCTCTTTTAACATCGACACAATTTAAGAATGATTGAGCGCACCCTGAAGAGGGCTTTATGAAATGAAATGAAATATTCTTTATTGTACATGGTTACAAAAAACAAAAATACATTTAAAAGAATTTATTAATAAAAAAATACTTACAAAAAGGCGGCCTTATTACTTAAATATTAATTCCTTGCAACCATGGGATAAGGAAGCCTTTTACTATCTTTGAGGAAAGGTGGTGCAAAATCGTAATATGCAAATCATAAATTGTGCAATGCAAAGGTTTATAACACAAGTATAAATTAGATATTTACATTAATACATACACAAACACATATACATATATACACACAAATTACGCGCGGAACCCTAAGGAAGATTGGCGACGCTGCGGCACGCGCCGCGACACGTGCAACCTGGATGATTCTCTATAATGCTCATTCGTTATTTTTTGTTATATTTTAAATTATATAATTATTTCATTCTATTCTTAGCTTTAGAATCGGTTAATAGAATCATTTAGACAATAAGTTAATAAATGTAATTAGTTTTAAGCGAAGTCAATAAAACTTCTATTTAATTTTTTGTTGGTGACCCACGGCTGGCTCCCACATATTTGGCGCGGTCAGTAGGATATTTCGACGCGATTCGCAAAGTAATCCGGAATGTGAATGGTTTTTATTTTGTGTATCAATGATTTTAAATCAAAAACTAAAAAAAGTCTGGAATCGACTCCGGATAAGTGGTCTACATGGTCGCAGCCGGGCCAGCTTCAGTGCATCTAATTGAAACCAGTGAAGTCGACGAGTAATGTAAGTAGATTGCATTTATTTTTTCACAGAGCATCCACAAAGACCAACATTTAATGATAGTTTTAAGTGGCCTAAATTTTTGCCAATGTAACCAACGCACACTCAGCAAGTGTTCGGAGCACCGTTACCGAACCAAGATCTGAACGATGACTATCACAATTACTGTGGACATACGGCTCAATTACAACTTTGTCACCCGCAAGCATACGACTTCTTACCTACAGAAGATGATACGGAGTATAGCAATCCCACGCCGAGTATATCTCAGGCTATGCAACTACGACACCCCAATAATAGGAAAAATCCAAATTTTCAAAAAGGCCTAAAGAAATCTGCACCTGAATAGAATTAAATTTGCAGTCAAAAGAATTACCGTATATTAATATATACCTAGCCATGACCCGCTATTAAAATTTTGATCGACACAGGGGCAAATCAATCTTTCATAAGTCAGTAGAGAAATATTTTGAGGTCACTAATTCTTGCGTGACAAGTAACCATGAGAATTCCATTTTTATACCTAGTACTGCAGAATTAACGAAAATAAAAATTTAAAACTATTCATCTTTAAATTTCATAATTATTGTAATGGTTTAATAAGGTTAGATCTGTTGGAAGGATGTAAAGTCGATCTAAGGGGCAATATATTAATAACAGATAATGCAAAAATATCATTATCTCGTTATCATTGCAAAAAATGCACCCTCAATGAATTAGTACCACGTAACTCATCCCAATTAATTAACATACCGATTGATCAAAACGATGGAGATGTATTTATACCCAAACAGTTCTTGAACAATTGCATTATTCACGAACGCATTACCACAGTCACAGATCGAACTGGTGTTGTAGAGGTTAAAAACATATCAAGCAAATTTCGTCAACGAAGTACCCGTATATACCAAAAGTTACCGTTACCTTTTATACATAGACAAGACAAATATCAAAAATGCTTGAGCAAGGTATTATTAGACCTTCGGACTCTACTTGGAGCTCCCCTACCTGTGTAGTGCCATAGAAAACAGACGCTTTAAGTAAACAGAAATGGCGACTTGTAGTAGACTTTCATAAGTTAAATGATAAGATATTTCACGATAAGTATAGGGTACTTTCCTTCCCTAACATTATCTACGTTTTAGACAAGCTAGGTAAATGAATGTCAATATTTTACATCCCTTGACCTTACATCTGGGTTCTATCAGGTAGAAATGGATCCAAACGATATACCTAAAACCGCAATTAACCTGGAACACGGTCACACGGTATCATTAGAGAGCATTTTGGCCCTAGGGACCTATAAGATATCGATATAAACGAACACCTTAGGAAACAATATGTTATTACACACCGAGATAAAATGAAAACCATATATGAAATTATAAACGAATTAACAACCACAAACACATCATGAATAATAGAAATAAATATTGCGAACCAAAAACTGAATATATACCAGACAAACAAATTTTTATTAAAAATCCTTTAGCGACAAGACAAAAATTAGCACCAATTTATACTAATGACCTAGCAGACCTTCCCATACACATTTATACCTCTAACGAAAGAGGACCATTAGCTAAAGCATGCCTGAAATGAGTACCTAAGTCTTCGAAATTGTTACAGGTATCGACTGATACTGATCATAACAATGAGGAAGGCAGCAGAGATAAAACTTGAGACACGTGATAACGGACCTGGACTTCTACCGTTTAAACTAGGCCAAGCCATACTTATATCTCATCACCATACCTCTATACAATATCTAGAACTTTCTGAAATAGAGGACCGAATTACAGCAATAATGACCAATTAGATTATTTTAAAACTAAGCTCGATAACTCTACCTATTTACGAATTTCAAACAGAACATCTTTACACTAAATTAGCAAAAATAGAATCACAACTAAAAATCTTAGAACCTGCTTGAGCAAAAAGAGGATTTATAAATGGGCCAGGGTTATTGATTAGAGACTTTACTGGCAGCCTGGATCATTCAGATGCTGAAAATTTTAATCAAGCATTATAATTATTAGAAAGAAATGGAATATAGTTAGTTTCTGAATTAGATAACCATATCAGCGAAATTCTGGACATAGGTTTAAGGGAATATTATAATTTAATTAAACGAGGTAGTTATTTTACAGGTAAGAGAATAGTTATAATTTTTAAATTTTCTATTATATCTAGAGATATCTATGAGTTTTTCAAGCTTTCCATTGTCCCTAATAAATTTCATCAGACCTTTATACCTACTCATCCTTTCATAGCAACAGGTGGGAAATTTTTCATGTACCTACAGACCGAATGCCCAAAGATTAGCGATTACCTTCTCTGTGAAGAAAGTTCAAATTATTATTAGCCACGAGAACAGGCAGGCTGCATCCAGAGAATCTCAATTAATCAATCATTACACAAGTTTTGCAGCCCCACTGAAGCTACATTTATTGAACAAGCAAAGGAACAACGAGATGATCACTACATAATAGTTTAAGACCGACCAAGACCGACAAAAGTTGAACTCCAGTGTGAACGACAAGATTATGTATCCCTGTCCGGCAGTTATCTAGCTACAATCCCGCATGAATGCTCTCTAAGAATAATAATAATAACCTTTAAGACAATAAATAATGAAGATGGGATAAAGGGACAGCCGCTGAAAATCACTGAGATCAGAAATAATTTCATCGATCCTGAAAACTACGAGATACGTCACCTTAAATTTATTAGATCTCGATAGCCTGCACCATCTGGAGAGTAGAATTTTGTTACCTAACCCTGTAACTGTTGACCATGCCAATTATTCGTCACTGTACCATTATAATAACCCCTTTATGCACTTGTATCTGGTATAATAAAAATTTTGCTCATATCAATCGCCCGAATACACCTAGGAGGAAAAAATCCATCACCAGAAGAAAACACTGTCAGCGAGCCCAGTGATACATTTTCAGAGCGAGCTAGTCGCTGAAAATGTCAAAAAACCTACAACACCAGAAACATTTGCTCTCAAAATTCTCAAATAGTTGCGGCTCTGAATAAGCATTCCTTAGTTTTTAAATAAAATTAATATTTTAAATTATATAATTAATTCATTCTATTCTTAGCTCTCGAATCGAGTAATAGAGTTATTTAGAATATAAATTTATAATTGTAATTATTTTTATGACAAGTTAATAAAAATCTATCTATTTTTTTGGTTTTTTGACTGACTCCCACATATTTCACATAACTAAAATTGCATACTGTATAGACACAACATAATAATTATAAATATATTTTAAAATTTATTTTATAAGAAAAATTTAGTTAGCTCTAATTTTTTTAACATTAGTTGAAGTTATTAAAATGGGTTTTTAACAATTTTTAAAAGTTATTTAAACTTTTAGTGCGCCTAATTTTAGTTAGCAATGCGTTCGAAAGCATAACAGCCTTAACAAAAAAATAACTCCTGTAGTATCTAGTATGGTGGATAGGAATGATTAGAAAGAGATTAGGACAGATCGCAGCTCCTTACTATCAGAGTTGCGAAACTCTAACTTATCTTTTAAATATGAAGGTGTTTTTGGGTCAAACAAGATTGAATGTAAGAAGGAAAGTGTTTTGATATTTCGCCGTAAACGAAAAGGTTCCATTTCCATTACAGACGTGTTCTATATTGTGGTGGGTGCTCATATTAACGCACGCCATAAATGAACCTTATGTACAAATTTTGGAGTCGCTCTAGTTTATTAAGTAGTCCTTCCGTTAGGTTAATGTGGCAATTATCCGCATTATCTATTAATGATAAAAATATCAAGTGTAAGGAACAGGGAGCCGATTAAACAGACGCTCTATACAGTGCCATGCTGCAAACACATTCCTAGTAATCTCTTTTATGTGATACGTCCGTGACAAATTTTCATCCAAGTGTACGTCTAGACTTTAAATAAATTTACTAAAATGGAAAATTACACCATTTATCAGCGGAAGGTTATCTCTGACCACACATGAGGTCAGCCCAGGACTACCTATTAGTATAGTTTGAGTTTTAACAGGGTTTTGTGGAGACCATGTCTTAAATTCCATCCTTAAATTTATAATAGATCCCAGTTCATTGTGTAAGTTCTCCAAAATAGATTGAGTGTAAGTCATCTGCGTACAAATGAGGGAATGAATGAATGAAGAAATAGATTAGGTCATGTTATTAATGAAGAAGGAAAATAAAAGAGGAGATAAACCTCCCAGTATTGGAACGCCCGAATACCAATATGAATTTCACGAATTTCGAAAATCACGAATTTTAACTCTCTGTCGACGTCCAGCAAGGAAACATAGCCACTAAATCGTAGGTGGAGATAATTGAAATGATAATAACATAGTTATTTATATATCGTGATCGATAGCATTAAATGCATTACAGAAATCTGTTAATGTAAGTAAAGTAAGTTTCTTTATTATCTATGCCTGCCCGGATATTATCGGCAATTTTAATTAATGCAGTAGTGGTACTATGGCTCGAACGGTAACCAGACTGAAATGTACTAAGAATATTGTTTATCATTACAAAGTGTGTGGGCTGTTGGTAGAATAAGTGTTCTAGAACTTTCGAAAAAAACTGTATCACAGATATGAGACGAAAATCTAAAATTGATTTAGGTCTAGTGAATTTTTATAGTGTGATAATATCAGCGGATTTCCATGTACTTGGAATTACACATGTAGTAATAGAAAAAAAAAATACAAGTACGTACAGGAGTCAGAATATCAATAATTGGAAGAACCAATTTACAGCTTATCCCATCCTCCCCTTCTTGGCCGATATGGGAGTGATACCACTTTTAACCTCGCCCTCAGTAAATTGGTTGACATTAAACGGTTGGAGATAAGGAACTACTAGTGCAGAATGATTGTGTAGAGTCCGCGACTTGAGAATTGTATCCATAGGAGAGACAGAAGAAGAAAAATGGCGACTTAATATTTCTATGTCAGAAGCAAAATTTTTCTAATTCCTAGAGTTTTAAGAAATTTCCACACTATACGTGAGTCACTACTTTCAACAGACTTGTGAATATGTCGCCGCTGAGCACCTCTACATATTCGATTGCACTGATTCATAACTTAAACATATTCTTTCGTACAGTGAGTGAGTTGTAGCTATCTGGTTGGGTAGGTAGTAGATAGCAAATAGTTATTTTAACAAAATTATACACTTTGGTGTACAATTTGTCAAAATAAATATTGGTTCACGGGCCAACTCGGGGTGGATCGCTAGTTTCATATAATTTTAATAAAAGCATTTCATCTAACGTGGATAAGGCAGCTAAGAGCTGCAGTGTGGGTTTTTATATCGAAGCTCTTTTAACCTTGACATGATTTTTAATAAATATGTTTGGATAGAGCATTAGTTATTTCTTTCAATTATTTATGTTTTCTTTTCTTCATCATTATTATCATTCGGTATTTATCTTTTAGGTTTAATTGGAAGGAATTATAGAACATTGAGACATAATAGGTAAATTTGTCATTGTAATGCGGCATGTTATAAAAACTAGTGCCATGCTAAGTAGCCGATTTGCGCCTGCACGACCCATAGGCTATAATGCAATTAGCACGACGCTTGCTCAGTCTATCTGCGTGAAGACAGCAATGGAACACCGTCCCTGAAGTGATTATTACCGTGCTGTCAATTTTATGCGTCTTGTGAGTGTCCGGTGGCCCAAGGCTAATAGCCTAATTATTCCGATGTCGATTTTGTTACCCTTAATTATAAGCAAAAGGTACGCGTGTAAAGTACCTTAATAACGATGATTCTTTAAATCATCTGACAAGAAGCCGATACGTATGATATGCCCAATCCCCTATCCCGCCCGGTACCACATTCGAAAAGCCACAAAACGCACTAAACGCGACCGCAAAGCTATCAATTAACTAATGCAGCACTTCCTAGGTCTATCTATAGAGCTACCTGTAGCACCGATGCTATATTTTTAAACTATTACACAAACAAATCGACGTTTGTCACAGAAAATAGAAACAAATCATTAGTTTACCGACAATTAGTGGATCTAAAACGAACCTCGGCCGTCGGTCATGAACGTGAAATAGTTGCCGCGTGCATCACCGTAGCAGCTGCCAAGATACATACATGCCTGGCGAGTATAATTATAAGCAGAGAAAAAAGCAAACGAGCAGTCGGAACCTTTTTACGACTACGTACTCGGCATTGTGATGTGCCGTGAGCCCCACACAGGGGCGAGAATGGGAACCATCCCATTGTACGGTCCTAAAGTTGGTGGGGTTGTCTTGTGGTGCGCGGAAATTCTTCTGTGGAGCCCCACAGACCACTTGACCCCATCCAGGGCCAGTGATGGCGCGTAAATGCGTTTCCCCGCGTCAATAAAAATATTACTAAGAGTATATGACAGTAATAAGAGATAATAGCGAGCTACTGTAGACTGCAGTTCGCTATGATAAAGTCTCTCATCGCCAAGTTGGAATCTATCTCAACATTACCAACGGTTTGGTAAGGGTAACATAGAACGGTAACAATTTGAATACTAGGCCAAGGACGTTTGAACCGAAACAACATTTATTATATTTTATGCTGTCCATAAATGATAACGGATTGAGACTCAATATACGCAGCACTTTATTTTCGTCTTGTGACCATAGTTAATTATTTACGGACCAAAATTACTCGACGTGATATGTTAGAGACTAAAATAAATGGATCATTTGAAACGTATCTTCGCTGTCTGGAATTTTATGCACATCATGCTATGTATGACGGTTGAAAGAGAAAAGATGTATGAACTATAAGCATAGCCATATCGCTTTTTATAGTACAACTTATACTATAAAAACAATATATTTATACTCGAGCCTTTTTACGACTACCGACGCCCATAGAAATCTGCATTCTTGTTGTCTGTGTGACTCTTTTAATTCTCCCCTGCCCACAAACTGTATGAAACCATTTTGTTATCCGATTTTATGACAGTCATGCAAAACGATTTTGTTAGAAAAATTACAAATAATATATTTGGATGTACTCAGTTCATAGTCATGTATTCAAGTATATTCACAAGTCCAACTATGTTGGAGTCGGTTAAACGGTCTTTGCGACATTTTAGAACAGTCAAAGCAAAAAGAATGTGTCGTTTAACCTTTAAAATGTTTTGTATAGCAAAGAGAGGCAAAACAAGCCATTGGGACCATTTCACGAATACCGTAGATATCGGCACGATTGTCACGCAGATGCTTTGCCCTCCTTTCGTCCACAGACCTCCAATGAGCCACCGGCCAAACAAACCGCATGAAACGCGACAGCAAAGCACACTTCACGCAGGTATTATGTGAGTGAGATGTATCTCCCCCAAACGTGCCGGCCTTATTAGGCTGTAATACAGCATGGCACTATTTATCACAAAAAAAATATGATAAGAAAAACAAACCAAATTCCTCTTGTTTCGCTACACTTTTATATACATAGAAACAGGTGGACCGCCACTAGCAAGAGAGCCAGTGCCAGCCACCTGCGTTTGGTTGTGGACTACACAAAAATGGCGCTTCACAGCATCAATATTTTTGAAAAAAAAAAATACTGTATGTAAAATAAGCCAAAAACTTTATAGAAAATAAAAAAAGGGATTGATTAGGGCTGCTAATGCTGACTCTAATGGTGTAACAGAAAAGTAGGGTCAGCCCTGAATTTAGATATTTATAACTCGTTTATTTATATGGATTATAACAGCCACGTGCCACGTGTGGCCATCAAGTATTTACAATGTTTTTGCTAAATTGATAATTTTTTTTAAAACTAACAAGCAGTCCGTCCCGGCTTCGCACGGATATTTCACGAAATATGGCAAAAGCTCAATGATTCACAAAAATATAAAAATTATTGATCGTAATTTCAGCCTCTCCTTGGAGTAGCCGGTCCGAGATGGATGCGAGTAGCAGGAGATTGGTCGTTTTGGCGTTCATTGAAAGAGGCCTACGTCGAGCAGTGGAACAACAGGGGCTTATAATGATTAAGATGATGGTGAAACATCATCACATCATGATAATGACAAGAAATGAAATGTATGGCGAAACAACCTCCGTCAGGACGGCTAGTCGTCAATAATTTCCCCTCCAATGGGCCACCGAATAGGTACCCACAAACCGCACTAAACACGACACTGAAGATGTCACTTTACGCGCGTGTTATGTGAGTGGGAGAACCTACACGATCGTGCCGGCCCAATCCCGCTGCAATGCACTACCTATTGAGAAGTAAATTACGTACTACATTAATAAAAGCCTCAAGAGGTAGTACCATGCTCATTTAGCCTGACTCGAACGGGGTACCTCTCGTCCACTTGATACCGCATTAAAATTGATAAATATGCCGTGGCGCCTCGTGTGGCTTAAGCGAGTAGCTGGTACCGTATACCCAATAAAACCTCGCGGGTGTCGCCCGTCAATATAAACATAAAAAACGTAAATATAAAAGTAAACATCCGTATAGACGTGTGCCAGTAGGCGTTGGTAAATACCAAAGAGTTCTGACTTTGTCCCCCTATGTAATAAAGAAAAGAAATACCATCATATATAAAAATATCTATATGTAGGAATGAAGCTATAGTATACCATAAAATAAGAAAGAAAAGAGCCTGCTTACTGCTAAGAGGCAGGCAATCACGTACTATCAGGCAGTACAACTGCTCGTTTGCCTCATATACTATAGATAAAAAAGTACTGACCGTGAATAATTCTCCAAATGAGATGACTTTAGGGGAGTCCTGCAGTTCTGGCGGCAGGAGGCTCTTGCACGGCGCCTTCCCGTAGTCGTTTATGATTTCGCAGAGCTCCTTCATCTCATTGCAGACCCTGGCCTGTGCCTCTGCGCCTCTGAATTCAGTCATGGAGCCGGGGACAGGTCTGGAAAAAGGATGATAATAATATAATATAATACCTGTGGACTTCTCACAGCACGTTAGCTTAGCCCTGTGCTAAGTACCGTAAGGACTTGTGTTACAGGTGTACTAGTAAATTGTATATATTTAAGATTGTTATTATAGAAATACATATAATACATATATAAACATCCAAGAGCTAGGCGGGAATCAAACCCGCGACCTCTGGCGTAACACGCGGACTAACCGCCACACTTCTGGCTCAGCCGGTCGTCAAATAATTAATATTATTATTCTACCGTGTCCTAGTGCTGTGCAAAGGATTATAATATTTCTTTTAAATGTGAACGTTCGAGTGGACGTATTGACCTTTAATTTAACATCATAAATT
The DNA here is from genome assembly GCA_017140195.1 of Eumaeus atala. Taxonomy (NCBI): domain Eukaryota; kingdom Metazoa; phylum Arthropoda; class Insecta; order Lepidoptera; family Lycaenidae; genus Eumaeus; species Eumaeus atala. Next base: position 224,086 of record JAFELO010000545.1, on the reverse strand, counting down.
AATACAATAAAACTACGTTGGTGGACTCACCCACTTGTGGACATTGTTGCTGTGAAGCTTCTGAAACTTCGGACTATATAAATAATTAAATAAACCGCGATAAAATCCGTAAGAGTAGTTTTATTGTAATGACTAACATTCGCGTAAACTTAAGACATCAATCATAAATCAATAAATAGTATAGTGCGCAAACGAGCAATCGGGGCCTATTAACGGCTACCAATCGCGGACATCGGCATTATTGTTGTGATATGTATGCGTGGCCCTGATTTCCTCCCACCCTCCAATGGGTCACTGGCTACTCACAAACCTTGCGGTTTGTCTTCCCGCGAAACGTTACACCGAAGCTGTCATATTGCGGTGGTGTCATCTGGGCGAGAGGTACCTCCCCGGTCGTGAGGGCCCATTTCGGTTACAAAGTAGCATAGCACTACCTCCTGCTCATAATAAAAGATTGTAATTGTAAAATACAAATGGTTTAGGGGACCTCCGATTGCTCGTTTGTCCCGCTTTGACCGTTGTTATGAACATCTGCATAATTACAATGCCTATGTGTTATCCTCCTCTTCTCCCCCCCAGGCTGTCAGGTGTCAAGGTGTCCACGCCAGTGTCTTGTGAGTGACTGGTACCGCCTCGGTCGTGCCAGCCCAAAAACGCCGCAATACAGCACGACACTACCAGTTCCCACTACCACTTCAGTTACAAAATTTTGTAATTTATTTATTTATTTAATAGTAGTAGGTTCATCCATAATTGAACACATGCAATAAGAGCTCATGAAAATACAGACACATAAAGAATAAACTAAACATGTAGCAATTACTTAGAGACGAACTCAGCTTGCAATTGTATATTGCAATCAAAATAATAAAAAAAAAATTAAAACAGAATGGTGGCCTTTATTCGCACATTAATATATATATATATAATAACTTATTCCTACAAATTATATAATTTAATTAAAGACAACAGGTCACAATCTGATAACGTTGCTCTAACGAGAATAATCTCTTTTGATGTAAAGCCGACGTGGGATTGGCGTTGTTTAGCGTTGTATTATTACAGTCGGAGGAATAATTTCGTATTGTCGACGTGGGTGGGCGAATATTTATGCAAATCCCCCCACATAGAGGAGCTTGTTACTGATATTACTGATAGATGCATTTGTCTATGTCACAGAACAGAGAAATACACATAATTGTACATTAATCAATTTATTCTATGTCATGTGTATATTACTAGCGCGTAACTCCGGCCCTATTAGTCGTATCGTCACAGCATATAGCCTTTAGCCTTCCTAGATAAATGGACTATTAGACACCAAAATATTTTTTCAATTCGCGTCAGCATTTCTTGTGATTAGCGCGTTCAAATAAATACTTCAGTTTTATAAATATGCCTACCACTAGACAAAACCCTAAATAATGCATGAAAAATTATATAGAATGGGATTCTAATTCTAAAAAAAAACACGAAAATCTTACCAATATTATCATAATTTTTTCCGGATAAATAGTAAATACCTAGTAGGAGGTAGTGCCATGCTGTATCGCAGCGAAATTTTGCCCGCAGGAGCGGGTACCTTACGCTCACAAGACACCAGCGTAAAGTGACATTGTGGATGTCGCGTTTCGTGCGGTCTGTGAGTAGCCGGTGGCCCATTGGTTTGGAGGATATAAGGCAACGTATCGGCATAATTATGCGGATGTTCATGGACGTCGGTAGCCTCAGATTGCTCGTTTATCCCCCTATACTATTAAAATAGTATGTTATCCCAGATTGTTATATATCTCAGGCAAAATTCATTCAAAACCATCCAGTAGTTTTGCGAAAAGGAATAACAAACTCACAAATATTCTCATTTATAATATGGCAATATAGGATATTCAAGTTTAATTTCACTTCTTTGAAACCTTCGAGTGTCAAGTGACATTTAATTTATTTTCTTGCTGACGTGAGTGACTTCACAGCCGGATCGTTGAACTTGGCTCTAGGATATATAACTTCAATTCACACTTCAGTTCGACATCAAAAAGGGATCAAATTTATTCAAGTATTGCGTTCATATTGCGTGAAGCTATATATATATATATATATATATATATATATTAGAAGGTTCCTTTTAGATTTTCTTTAGGAAGAGGTAGTGCCATGCTGCACATGAGGTAGTGCCTAGTATAAAAAATAAAAATCTAATAGGCATGAAGTTTTTAGGAGGCTCAACCACCAGGGGTGCGTTTTTGGGGGTGGATTAATGCAGGGGGTGCAAGTTTAGTTTAAGAGCAAAACGCTTTTGTATGCCTCTCCTATCATTCACTTCACCGGGGCTCTTCGGTTTTTTTATAATAACACAAACACAACAAACGAGTAATCAGTCCCTCCTTTTCACCTTCCCCCTCAATTGGTCACGGGCTACTCACAAACCGCACGAAATGCGATATCACTTTAGGTATCACTTTACGGCGGTATCAAGTGAGCGGGAGGTACCTCCCTGGTCGTGCCGGCCCAATTCAGCTGCAGTGTAGCATTGCACTATCTCTTAATAAAGTTCTCGGTAAGACATAACATTTCATTTTCTGGGTACCGTGCCTTAATAGGTGAAAACGGTCATCGGTAAATCACTTTGTTGTCCGTCTGTCTGTTTGTAAATGTGTCATCACCTTTTCTCTCGTGAAAGGATCACGCTGAAAAAAAAACTATCGGAAACTCTATTCATACATTGACGTCAACCGCAAGCACCAAATATACATATAGTGATTTACAGACTGACAGACGAACGGACGGACGTACTTTTGAAAATGTACAATGTTCGTACCTCCCGTTGTTATGGAACCCTCTGTGTGCGAGTCGATTAGCGCTTGATCTGTTTTTCTCAATTTTTTCTTTTAAATTATTTCATTCCATTTTTATTGTTACTGTCTTGTGTGAATTGACGATAATGATGATGTTCTTATAAAGATTTAAGCTGGGTGCCGTTTTTAATAAGCGAAACTGGTCGTTTTTTATAACATCATTTATATTCATTACTCTTAGTAAGTACTTCAGAGGTTTAGCGTCGGTCCATTTAATAACAACGAGTAAATGCCATTGATGAAGAAAAATCAAGACACACGATTTCATATTGAACTATCATTTTAAAGAGTTCTTGATTGGTAAAACATATTTTATGCAAAGTTAATCCTATGCGCCGGACTTTAAGTTGTTTTACAAAGCATATACTATTTGATAGAAGTGCATAATTTAAACATATCTTCCTGCAAAGTCAACGTGACGCGCACGATTTCAAGTTGTTTTTGCAAAGTGCACAATTTCAATGCCGACTGTTTCTGGACACCGACTGTGCATCTTGTGTTTCCTGTAAATCAATGGTTCTGAGTTTAAAGGCATTTTATCTTGTTGTTGCTCGGACTATATTTAGTCTGGTCATATCCTTTCATCGGAGGCTTTGTCTATTTTTGTCCACAATTAATGTCATCAATCAATTGAGTATACTACATATTTTAATATTTATACAATATTCCGGAATCTACTTTTCCCATATGACTCCGGACCATTTAATCTCGTAGCGTCACGGTATTGTGTAAAGAAGTTTTGTGCAAATTCTTCACCTCCTGAGTACAGTAGGTGTAGTTTAGATTTAGTTCCGTTGATTAGTCCATCTGTAACATTAGTCGATTTTACAGACAGCTACGTTGTCTATGCCACAGAACAGAGAATACAATGCATATTGTTGTACTATAAATAATTCATTGTATGTCATGTATACGGTGTATATAACAATATCTGTGTACTTATCACACCACGTTAGCCTACCCCTGCGCTAAGTACTGTGAGGGCTTATGTTACATGTTCTATACAACGGAAATATATTAAATACTTATATAAATTTAAGAAATTTCATTTATTTATTATTAATTTTTTATATTTATTGTTAATATAGAAGTCACGACCACAAGAGCAAATATTTATAGACAACTTTGTCTGGGGAAGGTTAGAGTCGATAACAGAACAATTTCCAATAGCTTTTTCAAGTTCTGTTTCTTTATTGTATTTTACCGCACAAGACGTGAAAGTGGCTGAATGGATCCTATTTATTTAAAGTAGGTACTCCAGGGTGCAGGAGACCGTTCCACACACCGTCTTCGGGTGCGGGGCCGACACTCGTGAACCAATACCACGTATTTACCCACGTAGTCCACTCCTAGAAACGCACCCTTCGGAGTGGCGTTTAGTAAAATTCGTTCTCATCGAATATCGGTACCTTAAAAAGTAACCTATCTACCAAAATTCAAGTATGTAGCTGTTATAATTTCCGAGATTTGGTGAATAATTAATGAGTGATATGTCGTTTACATACATATATATATTTTAGGAGTAGAGTTTATTCTCAGACTACTACTCCTCTACATATTACAGACTACGACTACTCCTTCTGGCGCAATCAGGTAATAAAGATTTCAAGTAATGAAAATGTACAGGTCGATTTGATCAGATTAATCGTGATTAAATTACGGGAAAATATACCCCAGGGTCAACATTTAGCACCGAACTTATTAACAGGTTTACTGGTTTATGTGGGACATCATTTAATCTTTCACTTAATGTCGATCATGCCTTTTCACCATTGCACTATTTTTTAGCGTATTTATCAATGAACACAGCTTTTGTAAACTTGCTTTTACGGCGAATAGGTGAGTGATGAGGATAACGCAAGTAAAACAGCAGGACACTGCTAGCCTTATATACATGCAGAAAACCAATGATATATTTTTTAATAGTATAGGGAGGCAAACGAACAATCGAAGCCTTTTTATGACTACCGACGCCCATAAACATCTGCCTAATGACTATGCCGATGCGTTGCCTTTCTTTTCTCCTCCCCCTATGGGCCACCTGCTACTGCACTTTACACCGGTATCAATTTAGCTAGAGGTGCTTCCCCGGTCGTACATGCACCACCTCTCACAAAAATGATGTCCAATAGGTAATTTAATATTGTTATTTGTGTTTTATTTTCTCATATAAAGGTGAATTATAAAAAAAAATATTCTAGAGGAATAATTGTCTTAAATATAAACTTATGAAAACATAAGATGTGAATTATGACGGGTCAGACCTCTTGGCTTTTGTTATAAGTCCCTTTTTTTATAATTCAGGTTGTCTCTTACACAAAAAGATTAGGTATCGCTGCAAATAGGATTCTTTCTCGCCGAGAATTCTAGAGAAAAGACTTTTTAGGGGAATATAAGTAGAAAATATATAGTTTGTCAACATGAAATTTAATTGGAATTATAAAATCTTAAGATAAGAAGACTGAGTTGGGTTTAACTCTTAGACATCTTCTAAGTTCTTTGTGCTCGTTTGCTCCCTTAACACTATAATAAAGTGGAGCAATATTGTTATTTGTGTTATGTCTAAAAACAAGCGGTCAGAGTCTTTGGTGACATCCAACAATAATAAACATTGTTTTTATAGAATGGGGGCGTAAACGAGAAATCGGAACCTTTTTACGACTACCGACGCCCATGAACATCCGCATAAATACTGCCCCCCTACTCTATATTAAATAAGAGACTACTCCTTCTGACGCAGTGTTGTAAACAGGAATCACGCTTTACAAGGAAGCCAGAACTTTTATCAAAATATTTATGAAAATATAATATTACTTAAATAGCATGGAATGAAATAACGTAATGGAGAACACAGCGGTGTTTTTGTTAGAAAACTTTTTGTTAGAAGTTCAGTTTACATTAAGTGAAATAAAATATCTTGGTGGATTGAAAAGTACACCGCCTAACACAGATTCATTCAATTATAAAAATCAAAAATACCCACATTGCTTACTTCAGTTTAGACTAGTTAATTGTGTAAAGTTCGAAACGTGTGCGATAACTAGTTGTGATTTTATAATTTCATATGATGGGGCCATCACGGGGAGCCTTCCATGATGATATGGTCAATACTTTAGGCGATACCGTTCTGTCTTATTCATCCGTCAAAAGTGTGTGAGTATGGAAGATGAACCCCTCTCTGGAAGGTCTTGGATTTCCACTACTGAAGAAAATATTAAAAAAAAGTATTAAACCTAGAGGGATAGCCGAGATTATAAACATCTCTTATGGACGAACTCGAAATATTATAGTCGCCGAATTGGGATTCCACAAGGTGTCTGCGTGGTGGGTTCCGCGACTGCTTTCAGTCGAGCAAAAAGGACGCGATTGACTATTTCACGCGACTGTTAGGAGTTATTTGAAGCCGATGTACTAGATTTTTGGAATCGCTTTATTACAATGGACGAAACGTGGGTTCATTGCTGCACTCCAGAAACAAAACAATAATTGAAATAGTGGAGAAGACCTGGTTCACACCCCCTAACGTGTTAGTCGTGACTAAGGCGATTATGTCAGTAAAGAATGTAATGGCTTCGGTATTCTCAGTATTAGTTTTGATTACTACTGTGTTAAAGCTACGTCGTTTACGAGAGGAAAAGAAAGAAAGGCGTACAGGAATGCTCAGAAGAAAAGTCCTGTTTCATGAAGATAACGCTCGTGTGAACACGAGCGTTATCTTCATGCTAAAATCCACAAGTGCGGCTTTGAACTATTACCGCATCCACCTTATTGACCTGGTCTGACTTATTTCCGTTCCCTAACCTAAAAAAGGCACTTGGGAGGACAAAGATTATAGACAAACGACGAGGTCAAAACAGCAGTAGACGCATATTTTGACTATAAGGAAGAATATTTTTTTCCAACGGTCTAAATGGTTTAAAAGTGCATCGAACCTTATGTAGAAAAATAAAGATGATTTAGAATGTGTTTATTTTCTTGGTTAGGCCGAATACTTTTCAATCCACCCTCGCATGCTGCTTGAATTTCGTTAAAAAACTATTCTTATATTTATTACGAGCTGGTGTGCAGGTAAACTGCATTTTTTATTAGATGTTTCAGTTTTCAAAACGAATAACACTCACATAGAGTGTAAACTGTTGACCAGGTTTATTAGATATACAACAAAAAAAAGTTCCATTCAAACCTCTCCATAAGTTCCTGATATTAGCGTACCAAAATACATTTTCTTTCCAATAAGAAGAGACAGACAGAGACAGACAGAGGTGTCTGTCGTTCCTTATCATATGTACTTCAAATGTGTCCTTATCATTCTATTACAGATTATTAATTTTGAAATATAGTTAATGTATAGAAAGACTTTTTGGCAAATAAACCCAGAACGAAATTCGATTCCAAATAAAAAAAAAATATTTTATTTGGAATCGAAATCCCGTTTTGAAAATAAAACAAATCTTAAAAAAATATACACAAGAGTACAATTATCGTGTTCGGGTGTGCAGAGGTTACATCAAAGGATACGCCTATAAGTTTATTATGGCCCTATTAGTCGAGGCGCCACACTAACGTTTACACGTGGATTTGCCTACAGTCCATGCGGATAAACCCCGGAAAAACAGATAGTATAAGGTTAATAGAAAACACTGGCAACATTATATAGTTTGTGGCCAACACGAAGGATCTATAAGTGTAGCGGCTTCGTAAATATTTGCAATATAAAACAGGGTGATGTCAAATGGCATTAATTCCTCATCAACGATTTAGATCGTCTAGAAATCATATTAAATTTTATAATGATAAAAAATAAATATGTAACTACTATCTGTTACAAGTTTTGGCATCCACATATAACAAATCCTTTACTACTTCCAGGGGTTGTGAAAAGGAATGTTTTGTGTTGCATCTTTTTTAAGAGGCTTGAGTAAATTTCTCCCCATTCCTACTTTTTTAGGTGCCGCCTTTATTGAGGTGCCCCGGAAAACAAATGATCAGGGCACCTCGACGGCTAGTCAGCCCACTAAGGAACCGACATCGCCTCCCAAAATTAGTGGGTAACGCTTCACATGACTATCCCACTAATTTTGGGACAGTGCAATGGGATTAGGTTCCCATCCTCGCCCTTAGCCCAGTGCGCAAAAGCGCTGCTTTTTTGCACTTTGTCCCATCTTCTTATAGGTGGGGTACAAAGAGCGGCCCTTCCGCAATTCAATTGGCTTCGATTAACCTCAGGCTACTGAGCCCCACCGCCCGGACAAGGCTTGAACTATGGTGAGGTCAAAAATTACCCTAGCCCTTGCAATATCAGGCCACATTGCTCACAGAACCATTGGTAGGTTCTCCTATGGTGGCCCCACACCGGGAGACGGACTGTTGAACGGCCTCCTACCCGATGGACTGACGGCTTGATTAAGGTGGCGGAGGTATGCTGGATACTAGTGACTCGTGACCGTGACATGTGCCGCTTTATGGGGGAGGCCTATGCCTAGCAGTGGACGTTGTCCGGCTGATAATGTGGATGATGATAAGCCAATTTTGGATTACTCAGATGTGTGCTATTGCGAATTTCACCCTCGAACTTCTGCAAAATCTTTGTATTCGGTATACGTTAGGTCCTTACCTATAAAATTGGCGTGTTGAGTACTGGCCAATATAATCTCGAATATCTCCTCTTTTATATAATATTATTACTTTTCGCGTAACATAAAAATGACAATGCTATATGAAAAAATGTGTTGTTTTGTTGTTATTTTTTTTAAACAGCTCGGGATAGTTTCACAATCCCTAGCGCTCCTAGTTAGTACCATGCTGTATAGGAGGATGTAGAGCCATGCACAGTGCATGACTCTACATTCTCCTACGCAACGGAATTGGACCGGCACGACCGGGACGGTACCTCTCGCTCACATAATACCGCCGTAAAGTGACATCTTCAGTGTCGCGTTTGTGAGTAACCTGTGGCCCCCGGGGGGGCGGAAGGAGCGCAATGCATAGTAATTATGTGGATGTTCGTGGGCGTCGGGAGTCGTGAAAAGCCCCAATTGCTAGTTTGCCCCGTATTCTATAAAAAAGTCGCTGAAACAGCTATACTGTCGCTTTTCGTGCGGTTTGTTGTAGCCATAGGAGGCGGATCATGGGAAGGAAGGAGAAAATGAGGGCAATGCATATGCTTGACAGTTATGCGGATGTCTATGGGTATCAGTAGTATAATGCTTAATTTTTTTATTGCACCCAAATTATAAAAGAAAATGGCCGTGATAATTTCCTTTTCCTGTTATAATTAAAGCTTCTGTTATAATTATAGCTTTTACAGCGAAACTCACGTATAATGGGACGTGGGACTGAGGACGCGAACGGCTTATGAATATTGATGCGATATTTTGGACGAAACATTTAAGCACAGTGAGTAATTTGCTTCATTGTTTTTGTATGACCTGTCAGAGAATACCTTGCTAACTGACCTTAAATGAATGAAACTAAGACTTAACCTGATAAGAGGTACATTTTTTTGTATTTTATCAATCATTCTTAACCCTAAAATGATACAGAACGAAGCTAAATGGCAATAAATGGAAACCTAATAATTTTGCAGTGTTCGTCTGTCCATCCCTATGTCACAGAAGTTTTACTAAGAGATTATGGGTAGTGAGTTGGAAATTTTGTACTTTAAAAACAGCTACAAAACGTTATTGCATGTTTTTTTTTGTTAACAAATGTGGACATTTTTTTTGGTGGTTTACTTAGTTCGAGATATGGGATTTTCGTTGGCAACCTTCATAGGCAAGTCCAACTCGCTTTAGGCTGGTTTTATATTATTTACTAGCAGCGCCCCGCGGTTGCACCTAACCAGCCGGTAAGTGTAGATACCGTGAAAATATCGGGATTAAAAGTGGAAGTATTCTTTATGAACTGTTCTCAGATGTGCCTAATATAAACATAAAATTTCACAAAAATCGGTCGAGCCTTTTCGGAGGAATTCAGCCATAAACAAAGTGACACGAGACTTTTAATCATTTCAAAAAATCCGCTTATCAATTCGACACGTTGGTGTAATATTATCGGTATTGCCAACTATTCACGTTTTACATCAAGATGATTGTCATGTTGGTGTGAGTAACGCAATATTCCCATCAATATGACAATTGACAATCTTAATATTTATGTATTTTCATTATAAATGCTAAACAGTTAATAAAATTGAGTATTTCGTAATATTACTCAATATAAAACAGGCTTAAGCTTTATAAGCAATTCAACATTCGGCGAGTGAACAGAGATCATTGAACACGTGTTCAGAAGTTTACCACCAAAATACTCCCAGACGCGTTGCGTTTGTCTTGTTGTTATTGTTTGTGTATTTCTTTTTGTTAAAGCCTGAAAAACTAACACTCTCCTTACTAACAACCTCTTTTATATAGTTTAGCTCTCCTCTTTTAAAAACATCTCTCCTCTTTTAAAAAATATAAGCTACACGATCTCATACTGAAATGTCATTGTAAAGCGTCTGTGATTATACATGAACATATTTATTGTTTATGGTGTATACACATACAATTATTTGATGTATACATATTATTTATTGTTCAATTTATAGCCTATAGATCATATTATGAAGTTTCTAACTAAAGGAGAGTTGCTTGGTTTATACTTTGTGTGAAGAATAAATCTGTAACTTTGCCGCGGCAAGGAATGTGCGTACCTCAGCTTATTATTAAATTAGAGTCCTCAAAAGCTGTCTGTATATAATTGATTTTCTTAAAGTCAACTGAACAGATTTTTATGTAGTTTTCACCAATGGATAAAGTGATTCCCGAGGAGAATTTTAGTGTATAATTTGGTAAGCGAATAATTTTTAACAACGCGGTTCGATTAATTCGCGGACCTAGCCGGGTGGATCACTAGTAGACACAATATAGAGCTTAAGGTCCCAGGTTTGAGGCCCGAATCAAGTTTTTGTTCAAATTCAAAAAATTAAAAGAGCTTGCTTTAGATCACACGAACTAAGTGAAGTAAAACTTCTGTTGATGTAAACATAAAAAAAAAACTACCTTCACTGATTTTCTCCCTCTGAACTTCCGTTCGCCTCGCCCGTTTACACTTTTCGTAACGACATGTAACTTGAATGATCAGGACATCATTCAAGTTACATGTCACTTGACACCGCCGTAAAGTGACACCTACGGTGCTAATTGCCCTGCGAGGCTGCTCGCTATGTGTGGACGCGCCTAATGACGTATCGCGTGTGCCAGTGACATATGAGATTCCGAGAGAGAGAGAGAGACAAATAACCGCGAAGTGATTGATTCATAAATAGCATTGACTAATGATCTAGACTTCAGTCACATGATAGAATTGAATGGACCAAATTATTAATTTATATATGGATTTATTAAAACTATAGTAATGATTTTAACAAAGTTATTCAATCAAGCGAGTTGCGAAGCGCTCTTTTGTTTGATGGAAAATTAATTATTCCTGATTGCTCACAACTGTTTCTATGCCAGTTGTCGAGAAACTCGTAACGTTTGTGTTTCTAACAGACCTCGAAAATAGAGATTCCATTTCGTCTGCTTTTTTTATTTTAACTTAATCTGTGCTAATAATGCTGAAGCGATTTTCGCAGAAACTACTGTTCTCATTTGAAAAACTCTTTAATTTTTTTAAACATTTGCCATTTATTAAGAAGTCTGCCTATATCTATAACACGATTCAATCAATGGGAGAGGAGTTAATGAGTGAAACGGCGAGGCCTTATTAGTTATATCACCATTAACGCTAAAATTACTCCTTAGATTTATGTGAATCTTAGTACAAATATAGGAATATTTTTTCTTACTATAATAATATAAAAATACTTTTGTTTCAAAAAATGGTTTCATTGGGATGGATGTTGCGCGGAGAAACAGGCGGAAACCCCCATTCCGAGACTATCGCGCGCGAGTTTTCTCAATCGTCTAAGGATACGAGCCCCCAAATCATGACCCTCTTGATGAGACATTCTTTCATACACCACCAGCAGCGCTTGTCGAGGGTTGAGGGACCCCAGGGTCTTTCTGGCCATGATAATAATATTGAAAACAGATATTATAAACATTCTAATATTGGGATATATCTCTCTAATATGCTGGAGAGTAGAGGGATTCGGAGACGTTTTCAACCCTACACCCAGTCTGGTCGTCCCATGAGCACTCATGACAATCCGATGAAGCTGTACTCCCTTCCACAGCATAAGTTCAGGTCGAAATAAAAAGACACCTCGGGGCATAGCAACAAAGAAAATATTGATGTTAATTCTAATTTTTGCATAAGCGTGACAAAAATAAATGTTTACTAAACGTTTTTGAATCAATGTATTGGCACGAAAGCTTTTGTAATTAGGGGGTGGTGTTCAATACAGAAATATGACTTATTTTGTGCTAAATATAATGTCGTCCTTGGCGAATGACATTCGCAAAAACACATTATTGGACGGCGGTTCCGTAATTATATTTTTGATTGTAAAACAAAAAACCGACAGTTTAAAATATGTTTTAATGAAATTAACGTAATCGTTCGAATTATCGAGACATATCTGACTACACCTCAAATACTGAAATCCGTTAAGCGTTTTAGGCACGGTTTTTATAAATCTACATACATACGAGTACATAAGCTCGATGAACATGACTCTCCTGACGCGCGCGATTATAAAGCTATGCCGACAGTGCACACTTAATCTTGCTTTTTTCTCAGTTCTTCTAAGACATGACTTAGTAACATTGGTATTTGTACTAAAACTAGTTTGACATTAAGTCTTATGGGACAGCGCTTGACACAAGGCAACCTGAATTTTGACATGTTCAAAGGACAAACGAAATTAAAAGCAGGTGTAGCCATAGAATATAGACTAGGTCCATTCTATATAACTTCCTTCGTAACTTGTTAGATTATTTAGCTTTATAGGTAGATATATTAATGGAGTTTACTAACAGTTATATTTACGTCAAAAAAAGCTGACCAAGTGCGCCTCGTAAAGTAGAAACGAAATTAAAAACTTGTGTAGCTGTCGTAGTCGTATTGTATAATACGCCGTATTACATTACGGCTAGCTATTTTCCAAAAAAGAGCCATTTTGTGTTGTGGCGGGCCAACTATTAGCCGGATTGTCATTTGGGAACATTCTTACATATGACGGATGACGTTCAGTCTAAATGAATATCTGGATTTTAGGCAGATATTCATTTAGGCAGATATTCATTTAGGCAGATACTGATCGATACAGTTGTGTAATTAAGCCAAGTGTTCGAGGGCTAATAAAAAAAATAACCTAGCCACGAGGGTTAAGGTGGGAGTTGCGCTCCCTACCAAACAGTCGAACCTGAGTGCACATGGCTATTTGTCTGTATTCGACAATCGACGCCATTATTGTTGTTCAATCAAGCGACGCTGCGACTGGTAAAATTAGGAACCGAAACGTGTCAAAGGTAAAAAAGGTAAAAAAAAAAAAGGTAGATGCTGATCCTCTTCATATCCATAAGTCTGGCTTTTTTGAATAACGTATAACGCCGAACACTATTTGGGGAATTTCAATTAGCCAAATTCAATCCGGCTAATCCTTTGCCCATCACAAAACAAAACGGCCCTGTTTTTGAATATGACTAGCCGTAACGAAATACGGCGATTTAGATCCGACTGCAACACAGCCATTGCATACTAGTGAGAATAAGTGTTTTATATACAACTTTATTTGTAACTTGTAAGAGAACTTTATAGATAGATTTATTAATGGCTTTTACTAAGAATTACGTATATTTCAAGAAAGAGCTGAACAAGTGCACTTGGTACTGGCACACTGAGCCCTTTTCTCGGGAACAATTGAAGGGATCAGAGGGAAATTTACGTTAGACACGAAGGTCAGAAAAGTCGTTTCCGACAAAGAGAAGTCAACAGACGAAGCGATGGACAGACAGATGGACATATGGACACAAATAAAAGTGATCCTATAATGGTCTCGTTTTCTCCTTTTGAGGCACTGATCCCTCTAACATAATAATACTGTTCTTGATGTATACATATATGTTTGTACATATGTATGTGAATTACTATGTTCCCTCCTACAACCCTGAACAGCTCGACGGATTTCATTTGTGGATGTCGTTATTTTTGTCTTAATAACGCTAGTTTTAAGAGGTGCAATAAAGAGGATAAGAGGCAGAGTGGCAAAAGTTAGGCGTAACATCGTGAAGTATTTTTTTCTTTATGACCATGTTCAGTTGTAAGCAGTGAACTCGAGTCGGATATCGCAGCTGACGAAACGTTTCGAATTTTAAAACAGGCATGTAATATTAATAATACATTTGTCTCGTTTTCACTCGCGTTACTCCGGTCCTCGTAATCGTACCCTCAAGGTATATAGTCCTCGATAAATGGACAACTCAATACAAAATTTTCTTTTCAATTCGCGTTACTTATTTTTGAGATTAGCGCGTTCAAAAAAACAAACTCTTCATCCTTCATACTATCGTATAGAGTAAATCAATTATTTAATGATGGAAATGCTCAACTTTATCGAATACAATTCCGGATCGAGTTGATCGCACTTTGCTATAGCATAAACATCTTTACATATCTCGCGCGCAAGTGTTTTCGCAGTTTAACTGTTTACTGAGCGTCTGTATGTGAAACATCTGTTTTACTTTTTGTGTGACAAGGTTATTAGCATTCGCTTTGTGTTATATTGTACTGTGAAATCCGTAATATTTTCTGCATTTCCATGTTACATTGCAGCTCAGTTGGGGCCACAGGTAGGGCGATTGGGTAGAGTACCACATTATACCGCTGCAAAGTGACAACCACGTTTCGTGCGTTTTTCGGTAGCGCTTTCAAAGAGGAGGAAGCCAGGACGCGTTACAAATGTGTAGATTTCTATAGTCGGAAACACTTGCGTATCTCTCGCCCATGTTTTCACAGTACCACTGTTGACTGAGCGTCGGTATGCGAAACATCTGTTTTATTTGTTTACGCGACGACGTTGTTTTAGGCACTCCTTTGCATCGTGTTATTGTGCTGCCAAATTAACCTTGATCAGCACATTTTATACATTACTATATGCGCCCCGCGGTTCCAATGGCGTTTTTTCAATTCTCTGTGGAGTTAAGAAATTAACGATGAAAATACGAAATGTTCAACAAAATGTTTCTTTAGCGGATGGCTTTCAAGTAACAAGTAAGTTACAATAGCTTTACGTGCGAAATTATTCCTGTCTGCCAGACTTTAGTAATTAGATAAAGTTTACCGCCGCAATCGGTCTTCGGTTGTAATTCATAAAGTGCTATAAGTTGTCAGTATTTCAAGTGATATATTGTCCTTTACAATATATTTGAAGCGTTAGGATTAAAGTTCCGTTAATTAAGCTTTGGTCCCTAAACATGTCGTTGACATCTGTATGTTATGTTTTGGTGATGGCGGTTTCTATAACATTCTGTTTTCTTATAATTGATATGTCCTTGGCCCTTACTGATTGGCCTTTCTATGTTTGTCTACTTTTATCTCTAAAACTAATGATCCCATTTTGATGATACATTTATTTTAAATCATGAACCGAAGACTCCACCAAAATCGATTCAGTGAGAAGTATAAAATACGAGTAAAAGAGTGATTAAAAAAATTTCAACTGTCTTTGAAACGTGTTTCATGATGGTAAATTTTTAAAAAATACCGTTTTATGTGTTACCTTTTGATATTTCACAGTTCTAAAATGTTGCCCATAAACTCACCTCGCCATAAGTTTCACGGTGACTAGCTACTTGCATCCAGGAGCACACTGCGACGCATCCAGTTGCATTTTATCTCACTATATGAGTCATTATTTCTTTATATTTTATCTCACTATATGAGTCATTATTTCTTTATATTTTATCTCACTTTATGAGTCATTATTTCTTTATATTTTATCTCACTATATGAGTCATTATTTCTTTATATTTTATCTCACTATATGAGTCATTATATCTTTATATTTATCAGTTAAACGAGCAGACGAATTATTTTGGTACGTGACTACAGATATCCCTTAATACATACAGTATTAGAGTCTGCGCAGATTATTACCCAATATCAATGGATCACATGATCGTTGACGGTTGACGGTGACAGATATTGGCTGTATAAAATACGACAATGTGGCTATACCTCGACGACGCATAAAATGTTAAAAATGAGCCAATGCCCAATGGCACGAGCGCAACATATTTTCTTTACATCCAGTTTCCATTCAAATTATCGATCGACTGTGGTGCATGTAAGTGCCGATTTGAATACAGCCCAGAATATATATATATATATATATAAAATAAAAAATACATACATATGTTTCATATTAAACAAAATATAAATTGTTTTCAAGTAAATGTAAAGATAGAACCAATATATTAAGTGCAAAATGTAAGAATCTATTACACGTTCAACAATAGATTGACAATCTTAAAACAAGATGGCGCCCCTTATTAGATGTCATTAATGTTAAAGTCTATGACTGCGTCATAGACAGTGGCGTTTGTCGTGGAAATATTAAATAGTTCTTGCGCTGAAATTAAGGTGAATTCATGGATTTCAACAAGGGGACACAATGAGTCCTTCGCTCCTTACAATTTATAATATTTATAAATACAAAAAGCTTTTCCGTCGTCTACATAGCACAAGTCCTAACGGTATACATATCACGGAGCTAGACTAACGTATTGTGTCTAGTCCAGACAGTCCCAAGGGCTGTCCTTTGGGTTTGGGTTTGCGTAACGTTGGAATATCTGGACGAAATTTCAAAAATATGGCTGCAATATTGTCCCGTTTTGTGTTGTTTGCAAGTTTCAAGTGTCTCACTTGGCAAATCATTATTGTATTTACATTTGATATGGATAGTGGTTGTCAATAGACGTCGGCACCCGTGCCAAGGTTGGCACTCTGATTGCTCTTTTTTTTGTTAGGTATTTCTTTGAGACGTAAATTTCCTCGTCATTGTTTCCTTCGGTGAGGTAATATAGGTGAGGTAAATAAAATTGCCAAGTTCCCAAAAGCTGTCTGTGTGTATGTGGTTAATTTTCTCCAAATATTCTTAACGAATTTTATATGCGGTTTTCACTAATATATAGAGGAAGCACCGAGAAAGGTGTTAGTCTATAATTTGTTGGCCACTGCAATTCACGTTATTTAGTACAGTTGACACACCTTACTTGATTTCTGTCAAGTCTCCAAGTGAGGTTCTCCTCAAAGAAATAATGTTTCGAAAAAGAAATACTGACTTGCCATATTCGTCCTTTGAGAACGTGGGTTTGATATTTTTGTCGAATTGTCCACTGAAGGCTGTTATCTTCTGTAGCTCGCTGTGCGCCTGAGCCTTCGTGTCAAAAGCCGATATTAAGTCTGTCAGCGACGAACTCTGTAAGTAGAAAAAAGGGTTAAAAAAGTTAGATGCCCTGTGCGCTTCGTTCGTCCGTCTTGGCTAGACAAACCAATGTACATGTAAACTTAATTAAAGCGTCTGTCATTATTTATTTTTACGGTAAGTATTTAGCTAAATTGCTTTAAATTAATGTTTATAATTTCCAGTCTCATCTTTCAGAGGGATGAATTAATTAAAATAAGTTTACTGGACATAGTCGAGTTAACATGGCAAAATATATACGAATTTTAAGTTACAATTACTGTATATTTTTTTAATACTTTGCTTAAGATAAGCATTTATTTTCATATATTGTTTTACGAATAAACATTATCAGTCTCACTAATATAAAAAACTGCGAACTAATACGCCTAGTCCTGCCATAATCATGGTAACCAAGAAAAATATTTTTTTTTAATTGCAGATAACATTTATTACTTTTACAGGATGTTAGTTTAATACACAAATATAAAAAAGTGATAAATATAAAAAAGTGATAAATATAAAAAGTGATAAATATAAAAAAGTGATAAATATAAAAATAATTATATATAAGTAAAAGAAGGTTAGGTAGCTTTCTTTTACTTTTTCGTTCCAATTTTTGAATTGCGGTCTAATTTTTTACGAACTGTATAATTTTTTTGTAGCTTTCTTCTTATTGTCACTTCCACTATGGTTGTTGTGTCTGTTGCCAACAGATCCGTGGCACTACAGGTTAGGCGGCCGGTGGCATTCGCGGAGTTTCAGTGGGCATTCGTCAAATCGCGTATCCGTCTGATCTCACCCAGGTTATGTGTCAGTGCGTAAATGCAACACGACTATTCGCTTATTTACCTTATAATCCTACAAGGAGGATAACGTTTTAGAGCGTATACGTACGTAATGTAAAAAAAATATATTAGTAGCTCGTAAAATAGTTCAAATTAATTCAATTATTTGACCTTCTATTAAAAATCGATTAAAAATTTATTAAGAAATATACTTAATATTATATAACATACTAAAACATTTAATAATAATTAAAATAATTTGTGAATGATCATGAAGAAAAAATGTTTTATTAAAGGAGAAAAAAAAATTAAAATAATGTATCATTTTGATTTTTTTAAATATGCGATTAGCCGTACTGAATACGGCTGAGTGAAATTGCGTCAGAAGGATTTCGCCGTTATACGGTAATCAATAAAGCTTGCATTTTTAAAATAAAGTGAGTCATTATCCGCCTCTTTGATACGTTTTGGTTCTTAATTTCAACACTCGAAGCGTTGCATGACATGACAACAACAGTGGCGTTGACTGTGGAATATAGCGGAATAAAAAACGTATGCCCAGATAGGCTAGGACATTCCTTTATTTGCATCAAAATACTTTATCTACCACTAACACTACCTAAAATGAAGAAACTCGATGGGGCTAAACGTCAGCCGTCATATTAGAGAAAGTCTCGCAATGATAATCCGGCTAACCATTAGCCCGCCACAAAGCCCTATTTTTGAAAATGGCTAGCCGTAATGTTATACGGCGATTTTTACAATACAATTACGATATCTACACCCCGAACTTGATATATAATAACGGTAACGCCGCGTTTACTACAATAAACTTTGTAGGTACTATGTATAAGGTGTAGTTTGATTCATCTCAATGGCGCAGTTACCCTGGGTTCAACTATAAATATTATAAAACAAATCTAGAAAAGTTGCCTGTCTGTAGGCGAGAGATTTTTTCAAAATAGACTGAACGGATATTCATGCGGTTATCACCCATGGACGGAGCGATTCCCGAGGAAGGTTTTACTGAATAATTTAAATTTTATTCTAACACAAGCCGGGGCGGATCGCAAGTTCAAATATATTTTTAACGTTCGTGTTTTTTTTAATTATATTAATGTAAGGTTAGTATTGTTTTTATATTATAGAGCGAGGAGAGGGGGGGGGGGGACGAGTTAAAAAGCAATCCAAGGCTTTGTCGACGTCCTGCTCTCATGGACATCTGCATTATTGCATTATTGCCCTCCTATCAACCTCCCCTCCATTGGGCCAATGGATAGACACAAATCGCACGAAACGCTACGTCATAGCGGTCACGTCATGAGCGAGTTGTACTATCCCGGTTGGACCGGCCCAATTCCGCTGCAATGTAGCATGGCGGAACCCCTGACAAAATTAGTAGGAAGCGATGAAGGAGACAGACAGAGAAGGAGGACAGAGGAGGTACAAACTAGGAGTATCGGGAGGATCCCGATACTCCTAGTTTGTACCTCCTCTGTCACGCCGCTCCGATTCCGTTGCAACACAGCAATGACACTGTAGTAATAATGTCATTGCCGTGTTGCACCGATCGGTTTTTCATAAGGAGACAAACGAGAAATCGGCGCCATTCGGTGACCACCAAGCCCAATCAAATAAGCGCGGTTAATGATTGTGTAGATACGTCGTCCTCCATCCAAATGGGTCACCGGCTACTCACAAGCCACACTTCGCGCGAAAGAATCAGTAGCCCTTCATTGAACCGATTCCTCGTTAGCTCCCAATATTATATAAAAAAGCTTAGCCATCACTCTTAAAGTAGTCAACGAGCGCTACCTCCCAATCCGTGTCAGCCCAAAGCGGTTGGAAAATGAAGCTTTTTAACCTATTAAGTGTTGACACATCGTATGAGGTCTCTCGAGGGTCAAAAACTCTTATGGACTTTGCTAAAGCTAATGCATAAGTAAATAACTTACAGTTTGACCTCAACGCAAGTGCTATTTGAGTTGATAAAAGCAATTTTACGCGACTACTTTATAAGGAGGGTGATGTTTTTCGAGCGTACAAACGTAGATCTTAATTTCTCTACTACATTCTGACGGATTTTAATAAAGCTAGATTCATTTGGATAACGTGACTTTCACTGGATAACAACAACGACACATCTTAACGCCACCTCCCTAATAGGGTAGGCAGAGCGAACGAAATGCCACACGACACGTTCCGTTCATACCTGCGTTGTCTCCTCCAAATTCCTTACTCTCCTCATACAAACACGCCGGTTGCGAAGACTCTTGACACCGTCGGACACTACCAAGATCAGTCATGGTATGTATGTCTTGATCTACATTCTTCCACATTCGCATTGTATGTCTGTTTTGTTAATCTTTCGCCTGTCTTTCTTTCTACATGCCCGAACCAACGGAGCATGCCCTTTCTCATTTTTTATGGTATAGGGGGAAATGAGCAGACGGAGACTATTTACGACCACTGACGCCCATGGACATCCACATAATTTCTGTGCTGATTAGCTCCCTCCCTTCCTCCTCGCCCTAATGGGCCATCGGCTACTCGCAAACCACACGAAACGGAAGATGTCACTTTAAACCGGTATATTATCGAGAGGTACCTCCCCGATCATGCCGGCCTTATTCTGCACTGCAGCAGCATGGCACTTCTACTATTACTATTTTACACCAAAACTTTCTTTCATACCTAATGTCTGTCTCTGTCACATGTTAGATTACAATAATTATATTTTAAAC
This sequence comes from Eumaeus atala, assembly GCA_017140195.1. Classification (NCBI taxonomy): domain Eukaryota; kingdom Metazoa; phylum Arthropoda; class Insecta; order Lepidoptera; family Lycaenidae; genus Eumaeus; species Eumaeus atala. The sequence goes on along the minus strand of JAFELO010000545.1, from coordinate 203,310 downwards.
ATTCTAGTTTTATTGTCTTCTATTACAGAAGTTCATATTTACGGACGAAATTTCCTCCCAAACGCCGCCGTGAAATCTGGTGTTGCCGTGGGTTCTACTAACACTTACCATCACGTGACCTGTCTGCTCATTTGCCCCATATGAGAAAAACAATTCCCAGTCTTTAAAAAATCATTAACAATGAATGTTGACAATATAAAAACCGAAGACAGATGAGAATAATAAATTTGACACAAATTAATTGCACTTGGCAAGAGGTTTAATGTGACAAGGTTTGATACACTTCAAAAGATGGCAACACTGTATTGGTAAATAACACAGAAACATCCGGGCGTAGAGAGCTCGTAAATTTGATGCTATTAGCTGATGATAGGTGCGATTATATTTGAAAAATCTCGATTTTCGTAAAGTTAGCTAGTAATATGTACGTTGGTATTTGGAACATAAATGTGAATATACTACAGGCGAGAAATCCGATGTTTTGGTAGAGCAAAAGTGCATTGTAGCGGAATTGGGCCGCACAACCGAGGCGGTATCTCTCTATCCTGTAACAACGCCTCAAAAGTGGAGGCTATCCTCTCGCATTTCGTGCGGTTTGTGAGTAGGTGGTGTTTGAAGGTTATGATATGGGGTAAAGGAAGGCAACAGGTTAACATTATCCGTATAGATGTTAATTGGCGCTATCAATATGATTGCTCGTTGTCCCCTGTAATAAGCACGTAGGAAGATGCAGTTGTCAGACCATCCACAAGTTGGGATGAGGATGTTCGTACGGATGAAAGTGAGTGGCAGGAGATCGCTCGCCTGGATTACACTACATATACTGCTCAATGTTCATTGAGCTCCTATGTATAGTAGTAAACAATTGTGTTTCTTTATAGCATAGGGAGACAAACGAGCAACCTTCGCAAAAGCAGATGCTTTGCCTTCACCCCTCTCTCCCAGAGAGCCACCGGCCATTCATGAACAGAAAAACAACTGCATAGCCATCACCCCTCATCATTTAAGACACTTGATGTGAATGAGAATACCTCCTCGGTTCTCCTCTGTCGTGCCGGATGAATTCTGCAGCAATGCAGCATGGCACTACCTCTTACGAAAACTCTATTAACTCTCTAGCCAAACAAATAGTCAGTCTATAAAAGTGGACGCTTTTTATATTTTAAAAATTATGTATTTATTATCTATACCACCCACATATTGGAGACGAAATTAACTTTGGTAAGCCAAGATAGCTTAGTATACTGAGCGCTCAGCTATATGGCAGCACAGCGCAATCACTAGTCTTAGCAACTTACAAGTTGGATTACTGGATATTAGTTTATAAAATTAATAGCGGCTTAGAACTTTCAAATATACGTTTTCTAGATTGTCTTTCTTAGTGTTCCATGAACATACATAAATTTTTCACCCCTATAGAGAAGGAATCTCCAGATTTATTCCCTTGCCACATTTCAGCTTCTAGAGTTCAGTACTTCCGCTTTTTCCGACCGTCAGTTAATCGGTTGCTCAAAGGGGGGGGGGGTTATATAATATCTAGATGAACTGCTATCGAGCACTCGACGGTCAGCAAAATATGAATGTGTTTTATTTCCAAACAAATACATATATTTACTTCAACACAAAGGACAGTGAAATTTATATCAAAATTTGTTAAGAAATTTTTAAACAAAACATTTTTATTAAAAAAAATAATTTGCACATACAGGCTGCCCTGTTGTATTTTGTGTGTAATAAATATAATCAAATCAAAAACGAAATACAATAAAAACCTGAAGAATGCAAGATACGAGTATAATAGGTACTGTTTGCCTTAACCGGAATAACTAAATAATTTATTTCTTCGGGTACTTCTAACAACTTGTGAGATCTGGACATCTGACAGCTCAGTGACAAACTTGACTTGACTATGGATGTCAGGATACGGATAAACCGCATTAAAATTCGTAAAAGTAGTTTTATTTTAAAAACCTATAATCATTTAAATAATATTAATCTGAAGGCAAATAGTTTGGGCCTAATGTCCCATTCTAATAACGATCTTAACACCATGATTTATGTTCTCCCATAGACAGCCTTATGTTACTGACGGTTTACAGATGGGAAGCCATTATACAAATTACATCCCTTGACTTAAAGGTCCCTTAGTGCCTTGCATATAATGTAAAACGGCAATAACGTGACAGTGACATGTGTCATATGAATGCCTTTTTGACGCAGGGTTAATCGTTTTAAGCACCAACCACCCAACACCGTATGAGCCGGGAGGGTATGTCAGACTCAGTGGAATAGTGTGCCGCTATAGACTAAAATGAAATCCGATAAAAGGATTCACTTGGGTTGGGCAGCGTTCCAGAAGCTTCGTCATATTCTCACATCACCTCTACCGCAGAGCTTGAAGACAAAAGTCTCAATCGACCTACGGGGCAGAAAAATGGCCTCCTAATTTAGGACTGGTCCGCAAGTTTGTGGCAGCTCAGCGGGCTATTCAACATGCTGTGTTGGGTGTTTCGTTGTCCGATAGAATTTGTAACGAAGTCATAAGGCAGAGAATTAAAGTTTCCGTTATCACGCGAAGAATAATCTCGCTGAAGTGGCAACGGACTGGAGACTCAGAAGATCAGACGGCAGATGGGCCAGTAAGGTTCTGGATTTGAGGCCACGCTTAGGAAAACGAAGTGTTGGTCGACCGATCACCGGGTGGGAAGACGATCTCCGTGCAGTAGCTGATCCGGGATGGATGCCGTGGACCGATAAGGGCTGATTATGTTGGAATGACATATACTAAAAAAGAGTGCCTTTAGCCGCCGTGGTGGAGTGTTTCGGGTCTATTAGCGCCAGGATACCCCGATGACCCATTTGGATGCCTTCTTTTATTATTTACGTAGCTGAATCCATTGACGGATGATATCTGGACCGTAGGACCCGGCACACGGGCGTGCAGACTAAACCCCTTCGGCCGCTTTATTGTAGGGTCCCGGATTTGCAGCGACAGATTGGCCTCGGCGAAAAGGCCAGCCTTCACGTCCCCGAGGACTGCCTCTGAACAGTCCCCATGACGGTTCTCATCCCGACACGACACAAAGACCCACCAGGATGCCTAAGATGATGGACTTATCGTAATATATTGACGTACTAACATTATAAGTAAGAAGGTTTGCGTGTATGTTTGCTTCCACGTATCGCTATGCGTTGATTTGTGCAAAATCCGCTGATTTTGCACAAATATATATTAAATTATGGAATAACATTTTGCTCTAGTGATGTTCGAACAAAATGTTTTCCCGCGGTTTTATCCGGTCCTATTAGTTGCAGCCTATATCTAGCTAATATTTTTTCCTTTCGGGCCTACTAATATTGTGTTTGTCACACAAATTCTCGTGTATCAGGGTTGCTGGAAGAATTTAATGTGAAATAAGTAGTGCCTTTGTACCAATTTTTATAATATTAGGTCTATAATGTATGTTTACAGAGTACATTAATTATTAAATAAATAAATAATTACAATAATTTTTACTATAGATTTTTAGTTTCTGTTAAATTAAAACTACAGCCTATGTATATTTTTGAAATCGCCGTCTAAAACTATATTTCGATAAACAACTTTTCCAAAATCTTGTTTCTTTGCCTTTATATATATATATAAATCTTTCTTGTCTTACTTCACCCCATTCCCCATTCCCCCATTGGAACACCGGTATTTCACATCCTGCACAAACCAAGTATACCCATAGAGATAATATAGAGAGAGCAGGGATGCAATAATCAGCTCTAATATAACGGCGAGCGGCCGTCTTAATTGATAGAGAACGTAGATAAGAATGCCTTAGTATCCTTGTCTCCCATGCGTATAGCCCAGACATAAATGAATGAAAAAGAGACAGATCCACATTTGCTGTCTGTTTCGACTTCTCCCTCCCCTCCCTCCTCTATCTACATTATCTCTATTGATATACCTTCGCTTCACGTTTGTATTGAGCAAGAGATACCTTTCTTTCATACCTTTCGTTCTTGCCAGTCAGAAAGGGAGCGATATATTGAGTTCAACAATAATACGAGTGGTATATATATTTTGCCGCGATATTTGAGCGAATGTAATTAAAAACAAGAACATGTCACGTATAGAACTGTGAACTATTTGTAACGATGTCAAAGGCGGTTGGAAGCCGGCCAAGATACACATAGATCATGGCGATTGTGAAAAACATTTTTACGATCCAACCGCATGATTATATATGGAGCTCTGAAGACTTCCTGGTTCTGGGAGCAAGAGAATTGATAAGTGCGACTGGTGTAGTGGTAACAAAAGCGGGCATGCCGAGCGCTTTACGCCGGAGGTCGTGGGTTCGAATACCGTCTAGATCATGGACATTTATGAGCTATTTTTAATTCTAATGATATTAAATATATAAAACTTATAAAACATATGAAATGTCTAACTATTGTCTCGTACTTGTAACACAAGTGATTAAGGTGGTTGCACAAGGCTGTGGTATGGTGGTGTGGTAAGTCCACAGATTACGTGAAAGTATGCGCGAGCGTTTGTTGTATTTTCAAATTGTCTCAAACTTGAAATCTAATACCACAAGTTTAGGTACGAAAAAAAGAATTACACTATTCATTATTCCTAATTATTTCTATCTCAATTTTATTAGGCCACCGATGTGTCATCCGGAACCACAAACCATTCAGCCCGATTCGTAGCAATGTCATATTCAACATGACCTTTTCCGTTATTGTCCAGTTAAAGAAAACCAAAAAAAATAAAAAAAAAATTACTATTTCCACAACGAATTCCGATGCTATGGAATGTTTACTACGCATCTAAATTTAAGACAAACTTGGCCACCGGAATGCGGGTTCCGTAATTAGTTGGGTAAGCCGGGTGATTCACTCTGGTCATACCTCACGTCTCAATGATATTGACGTGAGTGATGACTTTCCACGTGCGGAATGTTCTCGGCGTACAATTAGCTTATTTACTCTGCAATTCGAATACGTGCGTATTTGGGTGTTTGCAGATGCATTCTCATTCCGATTCGTTTTTAAATTTCGTTTCTGTCTTTTGCAAAGATTCCTAATTTGAAATTGGTATTAATTTGTTTTAAATTGAGAACATATTTACGAAAATATTTGGCAGTTAGTAAAATGAACTGAAAGGAAATTAAAAAATAAAATGTGTGACTGTCGTCACACGGAAGAATGTTAGCCCAATTTAACAAGAAATCCAAATAAATGGCTACAAGTTCCAAATTTGTAATCAAGGTCATATTTTTTGTAAGAGCGTACCAATCATCATCATCATTAGCAACCCTCATCGGTCCACTGCTGGACGCAGGCGTATTTCAATGAACGCCAAGACGACCGATCTCCTGCTACTCGCATCCATCCCGGACCGGTTACTGCACAGAGATCGTCTCCACACCTCGTGAACGGTCGACCAACACCTCGTTTTCCTAAACGCGGCCTCCACTCCAGAACATTAGTGGCCCATCATTCGGATCGGCGATAGGCAGCAGTAACGCCGTTCCGAAACCTAATCTGCGATTGCCAATCCGCTTGCTCAGCGAGGCAATGACGAGCATTTACCTTCAATGTACGACAACAGAGAGTACCAGTGGTGGTTATTAATTATTTTGTTTACAACAACAGTTAATTAAGTGGAAAGTACAGCCCTGTATGAACATTTTGGAGACCTCCAACATAAATGTGGGAATGTAAAAGTTTCTGCGTCATCGCAGGACGCAGCGCTTTCCGTTTTGCTTAGCAGCGCGGATTGCTGCGGTATAACGTCAAAAATATGAAAATCTGAACAAACGTCCTAAAGCAAGAAACTTTACAACGCATACATCTTCGCATTTAGATTTTTGGTAGCACTTAAAGCGTTTTTATACGTTGAAATTCACATCTAGTGGAGTGCTAGCTTTACCACTTGGATTCACCTACGCTGCTGTCGCGTTTCGAGTGACTTTAAATTCCCGACAGCCCATCGAAGTGGAAAAGACACGACTGAATAGTAATAATGAGGATGTCTATGACCACGGTAGTTATCTAAAGGGCCCAACTGCTCATTTTCACCCTTATATCTGCTGCTTAAAAAATAACAAATAGTAAAAGGTCATTTATTTCATCAAATGACAGCTTTCTTTTTCCACATAACTTTCCCATTTTTCCCATCGCTGAAAATCAATCGATG
>JAFELO010000545.1:176376-186454 GCA_017140195.1 Eumaeus atala | reverse complement strand
AAAAAAAAAAAAACAGAATATCCGAAATGGAAAAAAATACATGTAACACTAGCAAATCTTTTCATCTGGGAGTGTCATTTTAGATAGTTCTAGCAAATAATAGTGATTATCGATTAACTTATAACAAAACATTTGAGCATAGAATATGTAAACTTTAAATGTCATGTTTAAATGAGAGTAGAGACAAATGTTAGATATAACAACGTGTTCGAACCTCAATGATGTCAGTTCATGAATTATGACGTAGATATCTCATTTAATAACAATATCACAATTTTCAATAATATACAGAAAGACGGAAAGTTTTAGATAACAATGATTAAACAGAGAAGCGTAAAAATTAAGAGCTAAAACGTGTTTATAATATATTTTTTTAAACAGCACGATAATATTTACACAACTTTAATTATACATCACATATTACAATGTGGGTTACTCAACCTGGACACGAAGGGAGTCAACGCGAGGAGACTGTTAAATTACGATAAATCATACTACTTACTTATTTAAAAACATTCATCTCCTAACGTGCATTACTTTCGAATTTTCTAGACATCACGCAGAAATCAAATGTAATTCGCGTCACATACAAGAGTAATAGTAGATACATACCTCGACAGAAGCGTTGCAGAACAACGGAACAAATAGTTTACATAAGGCCATACATTATCTTACTGTACACATAACGACAAGATGAATAAGTAGATAAATAATGTTGATTTTATATTAGGGAATAAGGAATAGGTTATGCATCCGTAGAACGACAGTTTGGTCCATATAAGTAGATTTAATTACTCGTGTGTCGATGTCTAAGTACACACAACTTTAGGGATTCAGCAAATTCAACACGAGAAAGATGTCCCGTCCAATAATGAAAATAGGTACCCGGTCCAAAAAGAAGTGGTCTTGAACGAGATAAATGTTTGATCTGAATAGATCGTTTGTGCATGGAAGTATTGAAAATATTAATAGCAAAATATGGAAAAAAGTAATCTTCACTTTGCTGAATACCTAAATATCGGCGGACGAAGCGACGTCCGGCCGCCTACGGTCAGTCTTTTTTTGCTAACGATTACAAATTTGTGCAAAATATTCTACTCGCGTAACTTAATATCGTAAATTTATTTACAAAACCCCATTTTTTATCGACGAAACGAAACAAACGAGCACTGACCAGAACGGCCGGAGCGCCGAGTGTCTGTTCAAATACGTCGTAAACAACAGCGCTGCAACAACACCGTTGTACTCCACTCAGTCTAGAAACAATTGCTTGCACTTGGCTTGACGCCTCACAACCTCTCCAGTTGTATATAGGTGTGGAAGAATTGATCCTAGCGGATTGATTTTAGAAGTATCACGCGGCACGATCCTTACGGACTTCACGACGGTCCTTGGTTTACGACTGGCGCCTCCGCTCGCATCTCTGATTTGAGCTTGACAAATTCTCTAGCGACTTCATCGCTGTGCCTCTGTGAAAGTATTCTTAATATCGTCCACCCAGTTTCGTCCATTTTGACTCGTGTACCGAGTGGTAGCCACGACGCACAGGAAGTCTAAAATGAAAAAGTACATTTAATATAAAATGTATGGCAGTCAGACGTTGGATGATAATGAACGAACATGGAAGCACATAGACACACAACACCGAGATCTTTACCTTGTGCCCACTGTGGTAGGTTATTACCAAGTAATATCCTCCAGCTGTTACTTTGGAATTACTCTTTACCTGTTCGACCATATCATAGAGGCGCATGACAGCTACGCCCACCAATCTGTCTTCGCGGGCGAAACAGTAGTCTCGCACGCATACGTGCAGCTCAAATAATTCCAACTGCTCTGTAGCACTAACCATACTGGGAACAAATGTTTATTGATCAGTACATCAAATTGTCAATGATTTTAATGTTTTATCTATTATCCCCAACTACTATTTCGGCCTTTTACTGGTACATGCTAACTTTGGATGATTATATACATCGTCTTGGACTACAAACTTGTAGTACTATTTAAAGAAGAAACAAATATTGTGCGGTTTTGGGAGATACAGGTACTACTATGTTCCCATCTCAAAGTGACGGTGGATGACGTAAACCAGGCCATCGTTTGAGCTCTCTGAAAAAATATTAATTAAACGGAGAATACTCACAAATGGAAAGTTTCATTGAACTTTGGACTCCAGTTATTGCTCTTAGATTTAGTAGCAAACTTCCTCTTTTTATCAGCAAGGTGCGGTCCAATCAGATTTACTTCAATGAACGGACGGAACATACCACTAGCAATGACCCATTTGAGATCGTTTGCGGCGACAACTGAAACACGATGAACAAGTTAGATGATAGGAAATCTCAAGTAATAGAAGCCACACAACATTTACGACAGCAAGAATAAAAATGAAATCAAGGATGAGGGTGATTTAAAAAACTTTACGTTTTCCTTGTTCCCTTATCTATTAAATCCTTTGAACATTCCTTAATCTCAAAATTTGCCTCTTGCCATATCCACTATTAAACCTTTAGTATCTGTTAAGTCATAATGGTAAGACAGAAGAATGTGGTCGATGAAGAGAAAACTGAATGGGTAGTAGGAAATTAGAATTGATTCCATGAATTCAGCTATTGATAGAAAATTATGGACACTAAAATGTAAACATTAGATTAAGTATACACAATTAATAAAAAAAAAATCTTAACTCACACTAATCTCAATTTTTTTTGCTATTGTAAGCAAAGTAAGATGGTAAACTTTGTTCGTATATTTCGGTATGAAGCAAATTATTTATGTCTGACTAGACTATATTTTGAAATTGTCATGATTTAGTTTGCACTGTTTGTGTGATAGGGGAAGCATCTCCCGTGTACTCACAGGCTTAAGCGTATATATAATACAGTCACTCTGTTAAATATAATTATATATATTTTCGTCATTATTTTATAATTTTCTATCAAAAGCTTTTAATGAAAATATATCCGTATATTTTAACAATACATGCAACGCAATCGTGACAGTTTATATTAAAATCAGTCTTCCAATCACCAAAGTAGGGTGTACGTACGAGATCGACTCCTGGTGAGATGTAGTGACGTGTTGGGTGATACATGACCTAAAAACTGAGATCAAACTAAACGGTTTACAAGTGCTTAAATTAGTGTACGAGGTGGCACAATTGCAATACTCATATATTGATGATTGTATTGCCAGTTTCGTGTTTAATTTAATGTTTGCTGGTATTTTGCTCATAAGTGGATAAATAGTATGGCTTATCGCTTCCAACGGGTTAATAACGGATATATTATTTTAGGCTGGGCGTACTATTGAGCAATTGTGTTTCATTTATATTATTACCTTTGACAGTGATTTTATGTTCACCAGTTCCTGGATGAGTGAACAAATCTACTTGTAATGAAACTTCGCCAATCGTTCCAGCTTCAGCCACTGGAGCATCTGAAAGGGCATGTTTTAACAACAGTTACAATATATTCAGGTTGCATCAAGTCCCCATTGGGGCTAATTCGCACATCGGCACACATCGTCAACGCTCGAAATTCGTTAGTTAGGATCGGCTCACTCGACAGGCGACAGCTTATGCGTGACGAATCTACAGATTGTGTTTTCAAGAAGTTTCGGTGTAGAACACCGCCGATTGGACCGCCCGGCGACCGTACGACCGCTGAGAAGTTCACGCGTAGGCTGCCCACAACGGATAGGGTATTTCTGCACCTCAGTGCAGGCCCTCAAGGCATGCACAAGAACCCAGGGACCATGTCCCGCACTTCAAGCCCAGTGAAGCGAAGTGGTTTCAGCTTCGAGTCGTCGAGCAGAAATGGAGTTGGAAAGTGCATCGCAGGCCGCCTCGTCGCTGAATGCTGCTGTCGGAAGCGACTGCACAGTGGAGTCGGAGGAGGAAACAGCGCCAAATGTAAGAAATTCATTCAAACGCTCCAGGGAGCACGAAGTAAGTTCGAATTCCCCTACTTTTTCGCCACCCAAGAAGATGTCCGTGAGGAAGAGAGACAGGGAGACTTCCCGTTATACTCTCACTTTCACCAAAGTGACAGCGGCTTCGATCTCAAGCGAACTATCAGTGCATGAGTCGACAACGGCAAACGCCGACCAGGAGAACACCGTGCCACCGCTCGCCAACGCAGAAAAAAAGGGGATCCACGCTACCCGCCGCTTGTCGTCGAGATGTTGCCCAACTGGGTTCACCACTTCGGCAAGCTGCGGGAGCTATTAGGACAAAGCTAAGCCCCTCGGCAAGGCGGTGCGCTTCTCCCCAAACGAGGCTGTGTACCGCACTGTGTAGAGGTACCTCTGCGACCTCGAAGGCACCGAGGGACTCAGCTGGTTCTCGTACTCCCTGCCAAAGGAGCAGAGTATAAAAATCGCTTTACGGGGACTTCTAGAAAACACGGACCCGAAGGATATTATGTCGGAGCCCCAACGCCTGGGGTTCGAACCCGAACACGCCCGCCAAATTAAGGTGAGGCAGGCTAGATCCGGGTGTATATTTTTCGCCCTCATTAAGAGGACAGAGACAGCATTACCGAGGATCTAGGAGATCCCCGAAATGTATAACCTGCCTGGTATCCAGATCGACGCGCGGAGGGGGAAGAGAGGCCCCGCACAGTGTCACAGGTGTCAGAAGTTTAGAAACTCATCTAAACAGTGACACCACAGAATCGCTTGCGTTCGCTGCAGGGAGGAACACTTTGCGCGCTACTGCTAGCGCCTGAAAACTGACCCTCCAATCTACGCTAATTGTGCCGGTGCTTATCCGGCCAAAAACACAGCCTGCCCTGTTTTTAAAAGGGAGGCACGCAACAAGCGCGCCGGCCCTGTTGCCATCGAGTTGCCACTGCGAGAGCTCTACGGCCGATAGCCCTACACGTGGAACTACCGCCACCGAAAGCCGTGACTTTAATGGCGGAGGCCAACAACCCCATCCCCAGGGTCCCAGCTCAGGCCCCAGGGCCAAAGCCGAAAAAGAAGATAAAAAGAAGAAAATGATTACCGTCACTCAAGACATGACCCCAGATGTAGAAATGGAGGTAGACGCTGCTCTCCTCATTTCTGCACCCGCTCTCCCCACAACCACCATGCCAGCAGCACAGCCTGCTACACCTAAACCAGCTATCAAACCCCGACAGCCGACCAAACCGCGCGAAACGCAGACGACGTCCATGGCCAACTTCATCAGCCAGACTTGTTCCGGCCTCATGGAGTTGGCAATCGAAATCTACAACAGCTATAAAAGTGGCTCCAGCCTTCCCTCCATCGCCATGGCCAGCATACCCAAGCTAGTCGAATTCATCACCGGCACCTACCAGAAGTGCCAGGAAACAAAGTGAGAATCTTCTTCTGGAACGCGAGGGGCGTCTTGAATAGGAGGGCGCTGTTAATCCAATCCTGTGCTCACCTGAGGCCCGGACACGGATTCCACATTCCCAGATAGACCTCGTACAGATTCAGTCGGTCAAAGGTGTGATGGTGTTAGGTAGGAGAAACGTCCTACACTAGCCCCTTCCAGTCCCTGCGCTACAATCTTTCCAAGCGATAGGCGTGGAAATTATGGCAGGCAATAAGCCAACCAGACTTTTCGCAGCCTACAAGTCTCCGAGTGACGCACTGGACGTCGCCGACATCCACCGGCTCTCCTCAGTGGAATTTCACTTGGAATTCTCGCCTCACAAACGCAAACGGAAGGAGACTTCTGGCGGATGCCTAGGCGATGGACTATAAATAAAAAAAAACAATACACAGGGACCTACGCTTAGAGAGCCCTTATAACTTTGTCGGCAGGATGTCGCGCAACCTGTTCGAAAGGGCGGACGCATCGGAGCATGAGACTCTTAGGAGTCTCGCGCCCTGGCACGCCCGCCCCCCGGACAGATGCAGCCTGCCGAGGAAGGTAGATGGACAAACTCATTATCCGTTTACCTCTCACAATTATTTGTACCAATTTTAATTCATATTTCCTTTTTATATTTTTTTATCTTTTTATATATTTCACAGCTCTTATATTTCTTGCCTTTGGTGCCTCTCGTTAGGGACTGTAGACTGACATTGAAGCCACCACACGGACGGTACCGAGTGGGAAACGGCAACCATGTTGCCACCCTCCCTCAAAGTTACGGCTCCCCGCTCCTCCAGAGGCAAAAACCTCCTGGTCCGGAACCCCTTATCACTTTTCCAGCATATTGACGAGGCTCGAATCACAAGTCTCCAGTAGGGAGCAACGCTCCGGTCTGGATTCCCCCCGACCCGGCAACGGGATCGAGTGTGAAGACGTACGCACTTCGTTAGTTTATAAAATAATACTGCACCCATACAATATCATGAACGCGTTTCTATCGCATGCGTGCTACAGAAGGTCATTTGAATAACAAGACACATAAGCGGTATTGCAACAACACAGGCACAGGGGATTTGTCTCGTAGGATTTAATAATATTTTAAGAATATATAATAATAAGAAATCTTTATCTCTAAAATTATTATTTTAAAATCAAATAGTAACATTTTGGTTTAATGTAACAAAGTAATTTTGGATCAGTGGAAGGCTAGATAGTGACTAGTAATGAGACCCATATATAGACCCTGTAGCTAGCTAGTTAATTAATTTATTATTTAGTTTTGAAAAGAATTTTCAAAACTAAACCTGAAACACTCAGGTTTAACTACCTTTCTTCGGCGGGGCAAACTCATATCTAATTTACTTAAAACGTAATGTGTTAAAGAGTAGTTGTAATTGTTGGATAATGATAATAATGTTAGGGGAATTTCTTACCAAGTTGCTGTTGGCTGGTCACGAAGGTACGTATTAACGTGTCAGTGGTCTGAGTGTATAAGCTGAGTGCATATCTCAAGGACTGTAACTCCGGACTCTTCTCTAAGAAAGTCTTCTTGAGGCCGTTCCCTCCAGCGTGGAAGTAGAGTTTGATAGTATCCAACGCAGCATCGAGGACCGCACATTGCTTTGGTGTGAGACTCTTCTCTGCAGACAGGTGCTGAAAGTAAATTATTTTGCTTTTTTATTTACTAAAGACCTTTATATAGACAAAATTTGCAGAAATGACCTAACTTTTATGTTCCTTGTTTTAAAGCATCAAAGTTAAGTACAGTATAATTGTACGAGTTAGGCTTTGCTGCTTCGCGGCTGAATTCGGCATGACTAGTATGAAATCTTTATACAATAGCGTAAATCATTTAGAAAATATTGTGAGTCCAGTAGGAAGAGTGGAGGGAAGGAGGGCAACGCATTGGCTTTACAGAGTCTATTACTGTGTCTGTATACAATAAATATACACTAACGTGCATCATTAGTCACTTTAATGGTCGTCTAACTCCTATGGTATAAAAAAAAAACAATTTTTTCGAAGCCATTCGATTCAAGGTTGCCGAAACAACCTCGCTTTTATGCATTCGACCTTCGGAGTATAAACATTTACATAAAATTGGATATGACCTTGGTGTTCGAGTGTAAACAACTTTGGAATATTGTTTACGACCTTGACAATATGTAAACAACTTTTAAACGAGGTATTAGATATAGTTCGACCAAGAGGGCGATAATGGTATGACTGTAGGCAATTTAGATAAAATTGTTGAAACAATAATTTTTATATTATAGGGGACAAACGGGCACTCGTAGTATTATGACAACTATCGACGCTCGCATAATAGCCATTCAAATGCGTTGTCCCCCTTTTCTCCACCTATCTAATGGGCCACTGGCTACCAAACCTCACACACTGGCTAACAAACACACCGAAGCTGTCACTTCACAAATTAATTTCTCCTTTTGGACATTCTTCGAGTAAAGTATGTGCATAATGGAATAAGAAAGAAACAGCAATACCTCTTTAGATATATCCATTACTCCAGAAAGTGCATGCTTCACGTCTTGTTTACCGACTGTGCTCTTGAAGAGTTGAGTCATGTCTTCAATTTTAGCGTTCGCAGCCAGGTTCTTCGCATTGTTCGTAAGATTCTTCAACATCATCTGAATACGAAGTATAGTTTTTTTGTATAAATCTTCAAAGTCGCAACATAAATATTTATCGGCAAACTTTCGTGTATATTGTTGAACAGTTTATACAATTGATGATTGATTGGCGTGATTTTAACAGTTGTTCCATTGATTGACTCATACACATTCGCTCAAAAATAAAATTAAACGTTGCCAGACATAATGGACTTAACACGTCCAACCGAACATTGAATATGAATTTAAACGATGCCGTAATCGACATAATCAATGGTCCGACAAGCATTACAAATGTCACATTATATGATAGTTTAGAACCAACTCGATTGACAATACCTCATCAAATAAACCAATAAGTGTAAGTATCATAACTAAAATATGAAGAAAAATATCATAGAAAGTATTATGCTTGAGCGTACATATAATTTTATCAAATTTATACCTTAACTAGGTAAAATAAGGTCAAAAATAAAACATTGTAAATTCAACACATAAAGTGGACGGATATTTGTCTAGTACGTTCTTTGATCGGGATTGTGTATCTCGTTGTATGGTTAAACGAAGTTTGGAAATTTAATTCAGGTTCTGACCTATCGAGTGCATAACGTGTCCTTGATATTATAAATAGAATAGAATTAGAAAACATTTATTCACTTATACACAACACCGCGGTCAAAGTGTCACAAATTCTCAAATGTCTCAAGACTGTAAGATAATAATATTCTTTTTATTGTATTTATTTAACATACAATAAAAAGAATATTATATGATACAGTGTAACGAAAACCCACTAGGGTTTGTCCGTACACCGTTATACATCGTTAACGCTCCGCATTAATAAGTTAGGAAATATAATGCGGGTAGAACCTTAAACATAATAGTTACAGTTAGCGAGTGGGTTAAAAGTGAACTTAGTTCGTAAAGCCTGTTGTTGCAAATAGCTGTTAGCGAACAACAACAACCGGTGTTGCTGTACAGGCAGAGGAGGATTACGCTTCGATGTTTTAATATTTTATTTTTATTTTTAATTGGGTAATTATGTATTTTATTTCGTAAAGCTAAGATAAAAGGTTAAGATTTTGGTTATTTATACTACATGTGCTTTTAATTTATTTTTGATATTTCTTGAGTATATTGTTATCTGCACAGCAATACGGTGGAAGGAACATTGAATGTGATGTCGTATCAGTGTATGACTTTATATGACTTACCGTCTTATCAGTCATGGGTGGCAGCACTACGGTCTTCTCCAGTATCTTCATCACGATCTTCCATAGCTCTTTTAGCAGCCTCTTCAGCACCGTCTTCTCGCATGACTCCGCGTACATTGTCAACGAGCCATCCTATTCAATTGATTATGTAAAGGTTTTAATGAAAGTGATAGAATTCCAACGGTAAATTGAATCGTCAACAGTTAGGTGGATTCTACGCGTGGATGGATACCCATCAAATGGCCTAATAAAATCTGACTCCACTGATAGATAAGTATCTCCGCTTGGACTGCCAAATAGTGAGACTTACCTACTATTAGATATGACGAGATAGCGTACAGGAAACTATATATCATTCTATTGAGAGTGATAAAAATATTATTATTTAAAGGAATACTAATTACGTACGTACGTACGTACCTCGGGCGTGGATACGTACGTAAAATTAGTTGTTTCACTACCATATAAATGTGGGAACAAATAAAATATTCCTATACCCAGCGATCTCCGGTAAGTAACGAGGTGGGGATTTTGTCACGTAAACAGAGTATACCAATATGTCCATAAGCGGCCTCAGCACTTCATCAGCCTCATGATGCGCGGGCGGCTGCTGCACACCAGGCGCCGCGCCGCCTCCCACCTTCTGGAGCAGCTCTCCCAACTCTTTCACGCTGGCTGTTATTCTCGTCTCCAAGCTGGAAAATAAGACTATAGTTAAGCAAAGTTTATATAATATGAAAACATTTTCAGCCCTTGGGTGTTTGAGTAAAGTAATGACTTTACTATTAGTAAGAGCTACTATTTTATTAAAACACCCAAGAGCAGAAATTTTTTTCATATCAAGAACACAAAGTTTTGATAAAGCAGATGGCATTTTAATG
>JAFELO010000545.1:161031-176363 GCA_017140195.1 Eumaeus atala | reverse complement strand
TTATATGTATTTCTATTATAAAAATCTAAAATATGTTTCTCTTGTCTAGTAACCGTAACAACAACCTGCCACAGGGCTAGGTTCACGGGTATTGCGGTGTTGAGCGTCTGCTGTAAATTATGTAATATATCAAGCGCATCTCTAACTTGGCGGCGCCTATTGTCTCACTTATTCAACGCTTATTTCCTTCATTCTGCAAACTAAGTTTTTTTTATAGTTTCTTTTCTGAAGCACCTACCACAGGTTGGCGGCGCTGTCTCACCCGCCCCGACAGTTCATCGGCCTGGTCTTGTTTTGTGGTAGTGGTGGACAAAAGAACAGTCTGACTCTTTCGACGACTACCGACGTCCGAAGACCTCTCCACATCATCATTTTCAAGCTGATACGCTGCCCTCCTTTCCTCCTCGCCTCCAATGGGCCACCGGCTACTCGGAAACATGTCATGTGTAATGTTTCTGAGGGGTAGGCACTCTTAACTCCTCGATCGTGGCGACCCAATTCAGCTGCAATTCAGTATGGTACCTGTTACATAGAAGTTGTCGCATTACACATACCTGTTTGCGAACATAGAAGCGAGCTGGTCGAGTGTGGTGTTGAGCGTCTGCTGCAGGTCGTGTAGAATGTCAGCCGCGTCTCTCTCCAACTTGGCGCCGCCCATCGCCTCGAACATCTTCTCCAGTTGCACTCGAAGTTGCTGTATGTTGTTCATCAATATGCACGCCTGGAAAAAAGCACATGATCATTCCAAGCGATATCCTAATCGCACATTAGTCTTATTTCATCATCATTATCAGTTCTTATCGGTCCACTGCTGGACATCGGCCTCTCTGAATGAATGCCAAGACGACTGATCTCCTGCTATTCGCATCCACCCCGGACCGGCTACTGCACGGAGATCGTCTTCCCACCTGGTGAGCGGTCGAGCAACACTTCGTTTTCCCAAACGCGACCTCCACTCTAGAACCATACTGGCCCATCTGTCATGTGTTCTTCTGTGTGTGTGACCAGCCTATTACCACTTCAACGAGCCTATCCGTCGCGTGACTGACTTTAGTTCTCTCGTTTCATTAATGCTTTTGTTAATAAATATTTATTTACACATTATATTTCTCATTTCTCTGCACATTTCTATGCGTACTGATTAATAGTGTCATAGATTAAATAACTGTATTTGGTGGCTATTAATATCAATGTGTATAGCTAAACCAATGGGAGGGTCGCTTATCACGGAAACATTAAATCTTGCGCTGAAATTAAGATGGATTCAATCATTTTAAATCTGTGCTATATAATTTATTTCCTACTCTTCATGACTGGTACAACACCAGCCCTACGCTTTGTACCATTTTGGACCATCTCCTGTTATCAGTTATTTTTTTTTTATTGTTTATTGTCCAATTGAAATAACTGTATAGCTACATGCTAGTACTTTATCTGAGACTTTATTCAATTCATGCCTCGTATTTCCAGTCGTGTCATGTACGCACCACTCTCTCCTCCTTCAAATGCTCCGGAAATTCTTTCTTCACAATATCCGCGTACGCCACCAGCACCTTGACGATGGTCTTAGCGAACCTCTTCATGTATCGCTTCCATATCTCCGGGTCGGGACACTCCAGTTTGGACACCACGTCGAAGCACTGCGTCAGTTGTGTGAACACGTCCACTACGGAGTTACTGAATAAAGCGTGCTCGCTTGATTTTTGGAACTGGAAAGCATGGAAATTATTAGTTTTTATTTCATAATAATAATAATTATAATTATTATTATTATAATAATAATATCTGTATATTTATCACACCACGTTAGCCTAGTCCTGTGGTAAGTACTGTAAGGACCCGTGTCACAGGTACTAGACAGCGCAATTATATTTAAGATGTTTATCTATGTATTATTTGTATTTCTATAACAAATAAGATATAGATAACCAGCCTTGACCTAGGCGGGATTGAACGCGCTTCCTCTGGCGTAACACGCGGACTAACCTCTACGCCACCAACTGAGCCAGCCAGTCATCAAATGATTTATTTGCATGATTAACTAATCATTATTGTTATTGAAATCAGCAGTGGCGTGTGACATTGTTGAGAATCAGCGGGTACTCCTCATATATTTTCAATATTACAAGACTATTTTATCACTGATGTTTTCCTAATAATCAAGTTATATGAAGTGATCTACGTATGCTAGACTAAGTTTAGTAGTGCCATGCTACATTGCAGTTGAAGTGACCCGGCACGGCAAGGTATCTCTCGTACCATGTGCGCAGATGATACCGCCGATAGGAGACGGCAGTTGGTTTTCCTGCGGCTTATTAATTTCCGGTGGCAAATTTCAGAGGAAGAAAGGAGAATATTAAAACGACTTTATAACTCGCCTGTGGACGTCAGCTGTTGACAAGAGGCTCAAAATACATTTTTTAAAGCATAAGGAACAAACGATCAATCGGAGCCTTTCGGCGACCGCCAACGCCCATTGACAAACGCATTGTTCTCAAGAAGATTAAATTAGCAAATTTTTAATGAAAAGAATTGAAAAAATAGAATGTTTTGAAATCATATTGTGACTTACTCCGTCCCTCTTGTCTCTGTTGAAGGCTCCGTTCAGGTACTCCAGTGACACGTCATCGTTTTCGTTAAGCCACTGCATCACGAAGGGTTCGAACCAGGCCGGGTATTCTGGCACGGCCCCACAATATGGTGGCACGTCCTTTACGTAGTTCGTATGTAGCCATTTCACCTGAAAATTAATAAATTCGTTGATTATTAAGATCCGGAGAAGTATGCCTGCGCGTTCCTGTGGTTCAGGCGGAAGAGATGGAGCACCATTGGAGGTTCTAGCGGGTAGTCAGTGTAGCTGAGAGCCCCGCATAACCGCGGGCCTGTCCAGGTCTACAGCGGTAAAAGCATCAAAATGTTTTATTTTTTTAAAGAAAGGAAGGTGATTATCAAAAGCGCGAGGTAAAACATCTATTATAAATGAGAATTATAAAACTGCAATCCAATCCGTTACAGCCCACAACTTCAGGTTCACAACTTTTAGTATAAATTACTAAGCAGTATTTAGTTACAAAACGAATTAGTCAGAAGATTTTTATTCCATCAGAAACGGAAAACTGTGGCTGTTGTCTCTTTTCATTATACAAACTTATGTTAAAATCAATTTAACTTTGCACAATTCAGAAAGAAAAATTGCTATTCAATTATTTTAACATTTACTTAATCTTTATTCCATCAACATTTTCATTTCATCGAGAATTACAATAATATCGATATCAAAAGAACAAGAATGGATTGCGTGGAAAGTTCTGTTCAAACAATTTTGAATACACCTTAATCTAAGTGATATGATATCAATATATCTGTGAGTCGAATTTGTATGCAATTTTACTTCTTATGTAATTGGAAATCAGTTGACCGATGAACTCACCTTGAAATGTAGATTCATATACGCCGACGACTTACATAGTCGATGTTGTTCGTGCTCCTCTAGTGCATACTTCATGTCCACTGCGAACAGCGACCACATGGTGGCCGCAGATAACTGGAACAGGTACAAACATATACAGATTTTTACGTATATAGACACTAGCCAATTGCAGAGAACATAGATAGTGGATAAGTGTGCGCAGATAATAATAAAGTCATCCTAGCAAAAATCTTCGGCCACGGCGGCCATGTATATAGAGACTAGCTGACTACACAGGACACATAATAATGCACAAACGTGTGCGCGGGCACAAGTGTGCGGCCTATTCCCTCGTTATCCTAACCTGGTGGTACGGCATTCTAAGCCGACCAGAGAAATCAGGCGCAAGACCGACGGCTTGACGTGCTCGCCGAGGCGCGGGTGTGTAACGCAGTCAACTCCCTGAAGAAGTTGGAAAATCTCAATAAAAATTCAGTTCGACGCGGGACTCCAATCCAAGACCTCATGACTCTGGCTGAATATGCTTACAACTAGACCCTGAGGAAGACATCAGTAGCATCTCTATGGGGCGTCAGTCTGATTCGTCCAGTGATAAATGAGGTGTGAAACTCGTTGATCCTTATCGTTTTTAACTTTACAAGGCAGAGGAGCGTAACACCGAATTCCTGAGTTCAGACTGTTATAATCTGTTATTGGAAGTTTTTTTTCGTATGACTAGTCATTATTAGGTTTGTTTTGTAAATAAATGATTAAAATCATTTGCAACACCATTTTAACAATCCACACTAATGTCACATCTACCAACTGAGCAGCAAGTTTACGCTACTGTTTTGACAATACAATCTAAATGAGTACAAAGTTTTCTCTTTAAGTCTACTTAAATCAGTCCGTTAGTAGTTTTTGCTTAAAGCTGACCTCCCTAATCCCACCATGCGTGAGCTCCTCAACGGGGCTTATTTACTTAACTTTCTGTTAATTGCGTTCATTACTCAGGGCCCTAATGACGGTGATAAATTAGGCTTGAAGTACGCGGAGACAAAATGAGTAGGGGCGCGAAATGTATTTTTAAACGGAAATTGTATATCTTATATAATGTATGGGCTTTGTTTAGTCTCACAAAAATAGAAAAATGTAAATGGAACGTATCAATTATATAATAAGTAATAGGAGATTAGATTTTAAATGAAGAAGAGAATTTGATCAATGGTCTTAGCGAATGAAATAGCAAATCGCAATAATATTTAAAGATAATAAAGAATAAAGCCCGATTTTATGTCTTCATGACACAACACACAGTAAAGAAAATGATTAATTATGTCATAATTGTGGACAAAAAGTAGGTCTTTATTCCAATATGTGTATAAAAGTTAAAAAAGGTACCTTCACGCCCATTATCACTGAATAGGTAGACAGAGGTGTGCTAGTGCATCCACAACTCGTAAGTCCAGTAGATATACTAAAACACCCACGATTAGACAAGGTACTGAGGTCAATGATGTCAAAGGTGGCAAGCCTATGGCCACTTCGGGCACATTCTAATCACGGACAATGTAATGCATGTTCAGAATAATCTGAAAAACATTTAATAATAGTTGCCCGACCTGGGGATCGAACCTAGGACCCCACGAGGCTAACGGTCTTAACAAGCGACACCCGCACCGTTACACCACAGAGGCTTAAAAATTAATGTAATTTAAGCCGTCGTTAGGTTGGAACCATATCATCACAGTTGATGATACGTCTTATGCTTAACATTCACCCATTCTGTATGTCTTGTATTCATACCGTCTATGCATTCTCCATTAAATTAGTACCAGCAATATACATTTCGCCTAAGTTGAGTAATTACTAGAGCGACGTGCCTAATACGTCAGCATAATATCTGTCGCAATAACACTTATAATAGAGTGTACTGAAGGTGTCTCATGTTTATTAGACACTCCTAGAACGCTCGCAACTTAACGTAATGTGACTATCACTAAAATAATCGCTCGAGCATCCCAAGGAACAGTCGCCTTCACTTTGCCGGCCGACAAATCGTTTTTGCTTTCTTCGGCGTAAGCTTTTCGCTCTCAGTCCATTGCTTAGATTGTTTTTTACTTCAGGAGTATAATGATGTATCCATGTTTCATCTGCTATGATATAACGCCGCAAAAACTCGTTAATATCACGCTTGACCAGCGCCAAACACTCCGACAAATCGTTCACTCGACGTTGTTTTTGGTTATCATTGAGCAAACGTGGCACCCATCGCGTGAAAAACTTTTTCATTTGCAAATGTTGTAATGTTCAAAACGCGTTCAGAGGAAATGCTTACCACCTCTGCTATTTGCCGCAACTTTAAGCGCCGATCATTCTAAACGATTTTTTAGTCTTTTCGATCATGTCCGGATTCGTGACTTCGTTTGGTCGGCCAGACCTGTTGGCGTCTTCGCAACTCTGTCCCACTTTTAAACCCACTTTTAAAATCAGTTACCAGGTGTGAATTGTACTCAATGCAGCAGTATTTACCTAAAACACTGTCTAGCTCGACTTTGTTGCTGTTTTACACTTTAAAACGTGAAATTTTATCACCGCACGAACTTCGTTTCTTTCCATTGTGGAGAAAATTTACGGCAGAGGAAGTTCTAGGTCCTCTCACACAAATTCTATAAGTTCGAATAAATTCAAATTTGGCGATCTATTTTCGAAGAGATGATAGAATATAATTTGATAAATTTTCTTTTGTTATATTTTTTTAGGTTCATCGTTTCGGCCAGTTATCAATCAGCCTGGTACATAAATTACACCTACTCAATAGTAGGTACTGCAGGTACTGTAAATACGACGAATCTGTGAAAACTTACTTGTCCAATATTGAGTTCTTGCGGGAACTGGTTGAGAACCGGCGCGTAACTGTTCCTGTCTTCGTCGATGACGGAGACAATGAGAGCGATCTGCTTGTGCCAGAAGTCCACGGAGTCCAGCTGCGGCCCTTGGTCTGATGGATCGCGTTTGGCCTCGTTTGGATCAACCTGCAAGCAACAAGTTTACTATATTTTTGCTTTACATCGAGGCTGCTAGAACGGACCCGTTTTAAGAAATTATGTATATTAACTTAGGAATTTACATTTATATGAATCAAGTTCGTATTGAACTTTAATGACAAGTGAAATAAATATAATATAAAATTTAGATTTGAGATAGTAAATTAAACGTTTAACAGCAAAATAGATATATGTTAAACAATATTGGACAGATTTAATATAACAATATTATTATATTAAATCTGTCTTATCTTAAATAAATTTTATATTAGACCCAAGACAGACAGCGGTAACCTGAACAGAAAATCATCACTTAATTTGCCAGGCAGATGCAAAAAGTTATGGGATGCGGGTTTTAGTATTTACGTTTTCAATACTAACCTGAAACTCTCTGTTGTATAACTCGTAGCAGTTTGCAAACAAAAATTGATATGTTGATCTAAGGCAAGCCTTCACACAATCTTTGACGACGGTGCTGGCGCGCGGTGGACTGCTCAACTCTTGAACCTTAAATATGAAATGTTGTGTAAGGCGCCAAGGAATGAGAAACAATATTAACTTCTTATAGGTTCTATTGACTTAGCTCCTGTATTCTTAGAACTCCACGAACATTAAAATTGATGATAGTCACGTATACATCGTTTCACGTATGCTATCCGATTTTTATAATAAAATTATTCATAAAAAAATTCATTAAAATATGTATAAAAATTGCATTTAAATCATTGAATAGCTTCAGTATTCTAGTCTGTTGAACTGTAGAGGCGGGAGCAATAGTGCCGCCAACCATTAGCAAGGCCCCTCCGGAAAAAAAAGTTTCATTATTCACCCGGTGAATTGGAATGCCTTAACTATTTTTATAGTTCATGCTTCTTTGCATAAATCAGTTTGAAAAATACTTTGTATTTATAAGAAACGTCATGTTATGATTTGTGACATACATGAAACGCTCCGTTTTATCCTAATCGATCTCATTAAAATGTTTAAATAATTCTTATCTAACCATAAGTAGGTACACTTACAGTTTCGCATATTTTAATAGTGCCAACATAAATTTCTTATAATTATAAGAAGCCAACAGATCAATTTTATTAATAACAAAAAATACAATATTACCTTCATCCTGAAGAACGTGATACTAGTTAACAGGTCGACAGTCGATTTCAGGTCCATGAGTTTCTCAGCACTCGACGCGGGGAAGTTGTTTCGGTACATGGACAGATCGATGCGGAGGGAGTTGTGGAGCTGATCCAAAAGTTTCACGAACTTCTCTTTCTGCGAAACGATCAATCATTAAATGT
The DNA here is from genome assembly GCA_017140195.1 of Eumaeus atala. Taxonomy (NCBI): domain Eukaryota; kingdom Metazoa; phylum Arthropoda; class Insecta; order Lepidoptera; family Lycaenidae; genus Eumaeus; species Eumaeus atala. The sequence continues at coordinate 168,606 of JAFELO010000545.1, read as the reverse complement.
TCTTATCAGTTTTATATGTCGAACATAGGAAAAGTTTTACACACTTTAGTTACAAGCGCATATGTAGTATGTGCAAATGTCAAAGTTTAAAAGAGAAAAGTAATAGTTAGTGTAGATACTATAGTCCATTTGATATATTTCGTATGCGAGTAGGCTGTTTTTGAATGTAGGTAATCACTTTACGAGATATCTAAATGTAAATTTGGTCGCAATGTAATATTATGGTGCTGTAATGGAATGTGGAACTAGATGGAGAATCTTCCTGTCATCTGATGACAATTCTACTTTAACTTCATCATCATCATTATCAGCCCTTATCAGTCCACTGCGGTCTCTCTCAATGAACACCAAGACGACCGATCTCCTGCTACTCGTATCCATCCCGGAGCACCTCTAGCACGGAGATCGTCTTCCCACGTGATGAACGGTCGACCAACGCTTCGGTTTCCTAAACATAGGAATTGTGAATTCTACTTACACTTGTTACCACACAATCCTCACTCAAAATGTGCAAGATGTCTACTACTGTATAGTGTTACTATATTTTCTATTCTTCTTCTTATTTCTTATCTTCTCATATTAATTAATGTACTTTACCCCAAAGTTAGACGCAGCGAATCTGTCCGAAGCTGACACGGCGGACGACGCAGTGGTATGAGCGTAGTATGCGTTGATGTTGGCCAGAAGAGTGGACATCACCGCCGGCACACCAGCACACAGGTACTTCGTCGAAAGACAGTGAAAGTGTCTGGAACAAAACGTCAGCTATGCACATTCATCGATTCGTGATTTTCTATTTTGACTTTAGCTGTAACAGGGACACTATGTTTCTGTTTCATTCCACCTGAATTGACACACAACACTCTATCGCTTAACGACAATATAATATGATATTTGCACGTTATATATGCACGTTATGTTCATTTCACGCGGTTTGTGATGATAGTCCAGTATAAACCAAGACACCAAATTTAACGGGGATCGTGGAAAGATTGAAGCCCTTGTGGCTATAAGTACGTACGTGAATTAACGTTAGTCTGGATCCCCTAATGCGAGGTGCTCATTATGGTATAGACTAACGTTAATTTTGGTTGGCTAATGCTAATATTCTCCTATTCCAGCAGTCACCAGAAACTAGCAATAGCAGGAAACGTAAATGCAAAGCTGTCAACGTTGTGAGCAAGGAATACGTCTTAATGTAAATATCTCACGTCATGGCCTGGTAGATCGCCTCGATGCCGTATCTCATGGCGAACTCGTCAACGATCTCCTCCGGGTTCTCGTTGAAGTAGATCTTCCAGGCGTCGTCTCCCCTTGCGGCGGGCAGAGTCACCGCGCCCCCGTTCTCCTCGCACAGATAGTGGAACAGGTTCTCGTGCAGGCATGTGTACTGGAAAAAATGTGTCTTGATGCAGGGTAAGATGCCACCACACTAGGGTTCAGGCCTTATCGTGGCGGTGAGGGTTAGTAGTCAGGGGTGAACCCAGTCGAAGCCAATTGAACCAAGAGGGCTGCTCTTTGTACCCCTCTTATAAGAAGAGGGGACCAAAGTGCAGGAGGAAGAGCTCCCTCTTTGTATCCTTCTTATAAGAAGAGGGGACTAGGGGCGAATATGGGAACCTCATCCCATTACACTGTCCCAAAGTTGGTCTTGTGATGTGGGGCGGCTCTACTGTGGAGGATGTGTCTGATGATGATTTTTTATTCCGGTGCACCTGACCAAAGTCTGCACTGATGGCACTCGCAAGGGTTTTTGTGGGTATTCGACACCATAATGCACCCTGAGCCCCATGCACCGCTGGACCCCTCCCCAGAGCAAAGAAAAGGTGTCAAAAAGTATAAAATACCAGGTTACAGAGCACATGGTCGGTGTACAACACATTAACTCCAAAATCTAGCTGAATAGTTTCACACATACACATTTACTCCCTCCTCTGCTGCAACATGGACGGTCCGCGTAGTCCCTCATCATAAGAGATGATCCCCCTCAGAGGAAGAATGTATCTATGGGAATTTATCTATGGGAATGTGCAACGCATCTACAACCACCTAGGTATGCGGATGTTTATGGGAATTCAAAAGCTCCGACACGTTTATATATGCTAGAAGAAATGAAAATTTATGACTGTCTTTCATGAGTAATAGGAGTCAATGCAATTGCCTATCATAACCAGGTTAAGTAAAAGCGCACAGCAACTTTCCATGCGTAGTCTTAATAAAACTGCTTTATCAATTATTCTTTATATATCCTTAGTACATCTGAACCCTGATTATGACATTGTGATGATTTTCTGTAACCGCTAAAATTGTGTCCTTTCTTTGATTTGGTGTTCTCGAAGTTTATCGTTTATTAAAATTTATTACTGCCGCAGGTGTCACATAATACAAAAAATTACTAATATTTTTTTTTGTCTTTAAATTCTCCAAAATAATGTTTTTATTTTCTAATTAAGGTAGAATGATTGCGAGCTTTTTAATCCACATAATACGTAAAGGTCAAATAAAAAAGAGGCTCGTTGTTGTTTCATTTACGCTCTGTTTAACCTATATCGGCACCAGGCATCGTTATTGGAAATTAAAAATGTACGGAATTATTCAACATTTCTGCAGTGTAGCCGAATTAGGCTTACACAATGCTCCTATAGGAATAATGAATATTACTGAGGATAGTTAGTAGCCAATATTATAACAGAAACATGGCTTTGTTATTTCATTAATAATATTATTTTTTATTGATTTAATTTACGGTAAACAATGACATAGGCCTCTTTCAACGAACGCCAAGACGGCCGATCACTTGCTACTCGCATCCTCTTCCCACCTGGTGAATGGTCGACCAACACTTCGAGGCCTATGTCCAGCAGTGAACCGATAAGGGCTGATAATGATGATGATGGTGAAACATTGAATTCATATTGTATAGGTACGCGTGCTTATAATTAGAAATCAATTAGTGTTTGTATTATATAAATTGGTCTATAGACTATAGAGTCAATGGAAGCCTTTTTTATAGAATAGGAGGCCAACGATCATTCGGAGCTTTTTTACGACTACGGGATTACTATGCATATGCGTTGCCCTCCTTCTCCCCGCCCCCAAAAGGGCCACCAGCTTCTCACAAACCGCACGACGCGCGACACTGTAGATGTCACTTTATGGCGGTATTGTGTGAGCGAGAGTTACCTCCCCGATGGTGCCGGCCCAATCCCGTGGGATAGGAGGATGTAGTGTCATGCACTATGCATGGCACAACCTCCTTCTATGCAGTATGGCACTACCTCTACCTAAAATATTATTGTTTGAATATTTTTTATTTAACCGTGTGCGAGAGTACATACAGGTATGCGCTTCACGAAAAAATTGTTGGAGATCGCTGCGGCCAACCGCTAGGTTCTCCATTGGAGGGCCTACTTTAACATTTTATTAGACTCTAACCCACGAAACCACGGGAAAAATAAAGTTGGCTTCAAATTCAGACATGTATGCATCATGCGTTTCCACAACGCCAGATCTTTTTGCCACGGACAGACATACGCCTTACGTTAGCGCAAAAAGTACTTTTAATATTCCATCGAATATTCAATAAAGTTTCGAAAACAAATCACAATACGTGTGGGAAATCACGGCATGACCCAAAACAAATTGGACTCCGTCTGTCCGGGGCCAAGCGAACTTTTAAATTTAATTAATAGCAGAATTTGTTCAATTGGAAGTTACTATGAAATAGGTCAAGACTCAAGAATCAGTTGACTAACAGAATAATAAAAATGCCTAACTTAGTGTGGTTCTTTGTTAGTGCAGGGTATTTTGAATAAAATAATGCTACCGATCACGGCTATCACCAGGAAAATGAAGCCGGATATAATTTGTATGTCGTACACAATGCGGCTAATCGCTAGCCCGCCACATAATAAAACGGCGGTATTTTTGAAAATGGCTAGCCGGAATGGTGATTTAGTCAATCGGTATGCGACATACATACTATCCGAAAGCAGTGGTAAGAGTCTTCGCGACCGGCGTGTTTGCCCGAAGGAATAGTCAATGTGAAAGAAGAAATACAGATGATATATAAGATTCATGTCTCTCCACGTAACCTGGACCTGACCTGGCATGAAGATGTGTTGTTGTTATCTTGTACGTGACGGAATATACATTTTCTTTAACTAGCAACCGGACGTTTTTGATGACAACTGATGCCCATAGACATCCGCATTATTGTCACGTAGAAGGGTTGCCATTCTTTCCACATCCACTGCCATGGGTCTTTTAGGGGCGATATCGTGAAAGAGAGAGGTTCCGCTCCGGTTGTGACGGGCAAATTTTGTTGGAATGCAGCATGGAACTGCCTCCTTCTTAAATGTACATGGTACAGCTTAACAAGGCGCAAACTAAAATCTATCTATAGTTTACATAGTCTTACGTGTATACACGCCTATTGATTAAATTCTCCGATTGTCAACGTCGAATGTCATCGAACGCAATGACGCACGGAATTGTATTGATGAATGAATGCGACAAACCGATGACAAGCCAGAAATTTAATAGAAAATGTGGTGATTCGTTGCGGAATCGATGAATTATGAACCATTGTGGCCTACTCAATGATCTGAAATATATGTGTCCTTGTTCACGTAAAGCTGTCTGTTTCTTTGAAATCATTAATCTCAGGAACTATTATCTGTCTTTTTGTGTTGAATGGTCCATTTATCGAAGAAGAATGCAAATAAAAAAAATGTAATCACGAAGTCTTCGACTTAAGTCTGCGACCCAAACCGAACATATTTTTTTATTTCTCTGTACTCGACGCCATTGTTCTTGTCGATGTCAAAGAACGCTGCGAATGTTAAAATTGGGAACTAAAACCTGCCCGAGGCGGATAATGTCCTACTTTATTTCAATACGGCTAGGTTTTTTGAACAACATATAACGTCAAACACTTTTTGGTGGAATTTCACTCGGTGAACACGGCCGAGGGAATCGTTGACCCGTCACAAAACCAAACGTACCTATTTTTGAAAATTGCTAGCCGTAATGTAATACGGCTATTCATAAAATCCGACTGCGACAATAATATCAACTATATTGACGTACTCATTCTCCGCAAAGTGTTGCCACAATGGCACCGCTTACCACGAATGGGTCTAATTAAAACAAACTTCAAAACAAACTGCTCGAGCTGAGGGCGGGCTTGACCCGACACCTTCTGACCCCGAAACCTACGAGATAACGATTAACATTGCAAATACTAAATATTACAACATAATAATAATATACAATAAACATAAATGTATCTATACTAATATTATAAAGTGGAAACATTTTATTGTTTGTTTACTTACATTGAAAAGGCATCGATTTTTTTCGAAATTGAAAATACTTAAAATCCTACAACATCCTTGGTGAAAATAGGGTTTTTTAAATATGTTAAATGCCGAGAAGAAGAATCTGCACCAATAAATAATAGAGCAATGATATTTTGGTAAGTTTACACCGTACACACACTTAAAACCTACTATTAGTATTCTCCATAGAATTATATATATCATTTAATACAAGAAAAAAAAGTACCATTACGAGCTCAGCAGCCAGGAAAGATTATATTAGTTTTGTTTAACGTGCTCTCCGCTCTCCAAAGCATATACGTATAACACCGCTCCTTCCCGACTTCCGATTGCAGTTACAAGTAGAGAAACCATAATTTCACTTTGGTCTAACCGAGGACTTAAAGCCAGATTCTCACGTCTGTGTTTGAACACGCTCACCACAAGGTCGTGAGATAGTTAGAAATAATACGGTGAAGGCGACTGGAAAAAATTGTCAGATTCATAATCTCGAAAAAATGTTACACGGCTTGTAATTGTGCGTAGTTTTTTAAACTTTGCGTATATAAAAACCTGGTCGAGGTATGTTCTTTAAGCCAGTTACATTATTTATACTTTATTTTTAATTACTTTAGCAAAAAACTCTTGTCTGTGAACTCCTGCTATGCCTTCAGTTCTCCGTAAAAAAAATCGTTTTCCTGTTAGCTTTCCAATAAAATGTAATGTAACTTATTATGAAGTGCCCGACCATCTTTTATATCTTTGTAATGTGCTAGAATAATTCTTTTTTTTGCCGCGGGAATCCACCGAAAATGATAATAATTAATATTGTAAAATTTTAAGAATATGTAATAATAAAGTATTTACAGTTAGTTCAAATAAGAAAAAGTATGTAGAAGAAAAGAATATATAATATTGATAATCTAATCTCAAGACAACTGGGTGACCTTGTAAAATTATTTCAGTATTAGAGATTAGCCCATTAATCGTGGAAGGCTGTAAATACTTGATGGTGTTTAGTCTAGCGTGATGGCTGAGACCAAAAATCGCAATTAAAAAATGTAATATCGACAGCGGCAAAAATAATCTATACACGAAAATAAATTTTCACTAAGTCAATTATTCGAATAATTCTATATTCCAATCAAATAGTTCCACATTCAAATCGTATAGCGCGCTAACACTGCTTCGTGTTCAATATTTTCATACCTTTTCATAAAATCAATCTCACAAAAAAATAATAATGCTGGCAACTAAGAGGAAATATGTTATTCATCAATATTCGTGTGGGAAATAGATTAATCGTAGTAATTACCTATAAATATAAAAATTTGTGTTTGTCTATATGTTATCGACGAACTCAAAAAGTTACCGATTATTATGAAAATTGGTATACATATGTATTTTTCAACGGAGATTTGTATAATTATATATTTTTTCTTTAAAATTATTTTTCTTAAATTTCTATTGGCGTACAAAAGTGCGCCGGGTACAGCTAGTATAATCTACTAGCTAGTAGATTATAAAAAATAAAAAATAGCTTAATACTCCTTTCCAAAGTCGGTTAAAAGATATAAAATTGAGAGCACTCATAAGCCAAAAGTTCGCAGCCAAGTCTTGTTTTAATTTCTTTGAAAAACTTCCAGCACGAACTTCAACGAACATTTCACAGCGGAATAAATAAAGGTTTTACTTTCGAGGACTTTCGAGGTGTATTGACATTCTCCGTGTCACCATTTTGTCACCATCTTTATGTTTATTAATGTAGAAAGAAACCTAATAATGATTAAGAGATATTTTGAACGGTGTATCGAACTTAATTTGTTATTGTAGCGGCCGCCTTGTTTTTTTTTTCGGAAAGTTTTATCCGACTGCCGTATCGGACGATACCTCAATTGTGTAAATCCATTTAGCCACTTAGCCTTGGTAAAATAGTGTATTACTAGATTATAGAAGACTAGCGAAGCATCCCAGCTACGTCCGTAATAATAAAACCGCCGACCGGGGAAGGTTCAGTGTATAATTTGTCCCCTGTTATTCAAAGGTGATACCGGGGGATCACTAGTATATATTACAAAAAAATCCACAAAAGCTGTCTATCTTTATGAGATAGTTTTTTGGTTAATCTAAAGAATGAACAGATTTTAACGTACTTTTCACCTATGAACAAAGCGGTTTACTAGGAAGTTTTTATGTATTATTTTTTAAGGTAACAATCCGGCCCCTGTACTTCTCGGGCAAAGCTGGGTGGATC
>JAFELO010000545.1:134050-160364 GCA_017140195.1 Eumaeus atala | reverse complement strand
CAGCATAACTGTCACTTTACGGCGATATCATGCCAGCGAGACGTGCCTCCCCAATCGTGCCGGTCCAGTCTGTAATGTAGCACGGCACTACCCGTTACTAGAATATATAAATATAAATTCAATAACGGTATTCAGATCTTGTAATAAAAAATCCTACGCCATATATTTTCAAACTCCGCTTCTGAAAGACTCGTTAAATCATTCCTTCTATATACATATATGTCAAAGCGAAACACCAGCAACACTGCTAAATCACACAATTTCAGAAACTACAACACCTACAAACTTGAAATTTGGCAGGTGTCAAGCTTTTTTCGCAGGGACATTACAAAACTACTCCTAAAGGTAAATTTTGCATTTGGGTTCTTTTTAGGGCGTAGGTGCTAACTGAGACGGCAAATTTCAGCCCCTGAGGTTTACTGGAGTGGAATGAGCGAGTAAAACAGTGGTCTGTTTGAAGATACTATATTTTATACATGTAGTTGATAGTTGTAAGTGAGTAAAGGTATCAATTGTCGTAATCTATTTTTGATAAAACATGGTGAGACTACACGAGTATAGAGTACGCAAGGGAAATAGGGTCTTGTACTATGTACAAAGTACATGGGGTATTCATTACTGGGTCGGAAACAACTCCCCCCATCTCCATATACTCACACAGTCAAAAAATAAATTAACTGCGAAGCGCGGTTAAAAGACCAAATGCTTATTTTCATCCAAACAAACTGAACAACAACACACAGCTCCCAAGCAATGTAATGAAAACAATTTTCCTAATTTATTCACGCGCTCTATGCCTAAGTAATTACAGCACTTTTCTGTTCAAGTAATTTATTCCAGCCATCGTATGCGGCGGAGTTTTTTTCTCCGTAATTGTATTGCGGAAAACGATAATTGCCGGTACTTTTTAATTAATGATAGCCTGTGCCCATGGCTTTGTCCGTCAATTGTTATACATTTGTGTAATTTGTGCGAAAATGTCTTACTAATATCCGAAAAATACTCTAAATTTTTTAATATAGAATAAAGAAATTAAATAGGAACTAAGTATCCATCGATTGAAACGCGCAATTGCACCCCCCCCCCCCTACCCCCAGCACGTAAACAATTTTTATATCTAAGACTCATCTCGGTTCTGTAACAATTAAACTTCATTAGCCACAGAGCCATTCTTAATGCGTGAAGTTTCCTTAAACTGAACGCGAATATTTCGGTCACCATTTAATTAAAGGTACCTTAATAAATCAGGAGAAGATAAATTTGTTGGAATGGGCCCTCTCTGGAAGTAAATGAGCAATTTATGAACGTAAGTGGTAAAGAGGTAAGGTAACGTTTGAATTCCGCGCACGTAGAAGGAAGGAACGATTTCGTTTGCCGTGTACCTTGCAAATGATTATTTACTTAAAATACCCTTGACAGTAATAATGAACATATTATTTAACGAGTCTTTCAGAAGCGGTGTTTGAAAATATATGGCGTAGGACTTTTTATTACAAGATCTGAATACCGTTAAATATTATTTATTGAGTTTATGTAATTTATATTTATATATTCTAGTAACGTGTAGTGCCGTGCTGCACTGCAGACTGGACCGGCACGATTGGGGAGGCACCTCTCGCTGGCAGGATATCGCCGTAAAGTGACAGTTATGCTGTCACGTTTTGTTTACTATGTGACTAACCGATGGCCCACTGTAGGAGAGAGGTAAATCAGTGCACTTATTTACTTCTCCCCTTGCAATGTGTCTTTATGACAATGATGCGGATTACCATGGGCGTCGGTAGTTAGGAATGTATGCAAGTAGGTATATCCTGGGGTTTTTACATATAATAACATTATGCGCTACACTTTCCTATTAGATATTGTTAGAATATACCTTTCCACTGATGTGAAAATTTCCACAATGACGTAGAAATGTCTACAAATAGACATTAATCTCTGTGTGTGTTTATGGTCGGCGGTCGTCATATAGCTATTCCTTGGCCCCGTTATCAGTGGCAGTCCGTCGTTACTTTATACAGACCTTACACAAAATGTGGCAAAAAGTCATCGAATGACAATAATACATACATTACGGCTTTTTTTTCTTCCTGACATGATGTCATGCTGTGGAAGCGCAGATAAGCCCAGCACAGCTCCTTTGGATTAATATGAGTGCTCGTCGGGCGGCGATAATAGGTATGGGGTGGGAATGGGTCCACCTCCTCACTCTCCAGCAGATAGGAGGGATGCATCCCGATATGAGAATGTTATACAAGGGTTTACTTTGATATCGTCTTCATTCATTTTTATTATCCATCTATATCGTTTTAGAAAATATGTTATTGTCTATCCGTATCGTTTTAGAAATATCCATATCGTGTTATATTGTGATGCTCTTACAGATAATGTAGAATTCTAACTTTAAAATAATTTTTCAATTCGGCCCAGTAGCTATGGAATTTAATGCCAAAAAGCAAGCAATCAAATAAATGTTTTCCCTTTATAATATTAGTATAGAAAACACACGGATATAATCAATGTCATTCAAGATAACTTTAAGCATACGTATAACATAATGTAAGAACAAAATATGTTTGATTAAACACTGCAAATCTATGGTATTGTTTTACAAACAATTAACATCTACAGACAAAATTGACAACGAGCAATATCAAATATTTAGATAATAATTAGGGGTAATTTTTTTAAATTTGCGCAAGCCTACGGTGGAGGGTTTGATTAAATATGTAAATTACGCTTTTGACATTGTAGGCATAATTAGGGAATTGCAAATATTTTGTCTGAAAGAAAATTAGGTCATACGTGGACGTACCACCGCTTACGCGAACATGGGTTAAATTTCATTTAAGAGGCTTTGTATTCGAATCAGTAGAAACATAAACATTAAATTTTCTGTGTTTTCCGAAACTAAAAAGGCACCTGTAATTATAAATTTGTTTTAAATGACTTGATGTTCTTATAGCCCGGTTGGGCCAGCACGACAGATCCCAATCGACAGACATTAACCGACGAGGTCACACAGTTCTATCATAAGCCATGGCTACATCGTCGCGTCATCGTTTTGTTTTAGAATATTATGAAGAAAAAAAATTCCGCAACCTACATTGGTGAAGGTGGGGCTGGATCACACAACCTGGGGTTATGTGCACGCCTACATAACCCCTGGTTGTGTGATTGTTTTTGGGCTCCGGTAGTCACAAAAAAAAATCTACTGCAGCTCGTCTGCTTTGTTGTTCTTTTGAATATTTTGAAACTACAACAAACTATGACCACGTGCAAGCCTTAATCTTCATCTTATAGTTAATGTACAGATAGTAAATAGTTCGTAGGTTTTTTAAAGCAATATTTACTCCTTAGGAATGTTTGAGACTTCAAATGGTCCTAGAGGATTGGACATTTTCCATCAAACATATTTCAATATAGTTAATTTTACAATCATTCAAAAACATTTGCTGTGTTTGTTACAATTAAAAGTGTTAGTGTTTCCGTTAAAAATAATAAGTTTAAAATTTGTACTTTAACCTTAACTGTGGGATATAACTAAATGTGGGATATGAACTTAACAAAATGTGGAATTATACTACAACAAGCTACAAACAAAATCTTAACATCGCTGTAAAATTTTCATCAACTGGTGCTTTGTGATTTAGCCTTTTTGTTTGTTACATAAATCGATTTCTAAAACAATTTAATTTGTGTCCATTAACTTTCCAGTCATTCACAACGATAATGATGAAAAAGACCAGCAAAATATAACTGTCTTAAACAATTTTTTGACAAAGACTTTATACCCGAACATCAGCGATGTACCGAGTTCCGGACTTAAAGCCCATATTTCACGACTTCATTCACATGATTTAATAACCTCGCATCTGTGCGCGCTTGTTTATGAAACGTCGACGAAAAAGTTATAATGAAATGTGTCCATTACTATCATTGCAACAGTGTTGTTTGATTCCGGAATGGAAGTCATCTTTTACCCGACGTGATTATAGTGCGGGATTTTAGTATCTTTGTGATATATTCGCTTAGAACATTACAGTATGCGAACGAAATTCATGCAGCAATAAATAAGAAAAATGTGACAGCTTATAAAGTTTATAGTAAGAGCAAGCAGCCAAATGGGACCGGCACGACCGGTGGACTATCCGCTATCATAATATTGACAGAAGGCTGTCACGTTTCATGAGCTTTTTTGGACTACGGAGGTCTATTGGGGAACATGCAAAGAAAGGAAACATCCTCATCAACCAGAGGACGCCCTTGGCTGGAGAAAGACCTCCCACAAATAGCGCCTTTGCTATAAGTCACCTGCATCGTGACATGAATTAAGCAAGTCGTCATTTCACAGGAGATTGTGGGGCTGCCACTCAAGAAACTCTCTCTCCTAGTGGTTGTACGAAGAATGAAGACAAACACATCTGCAACATATTTGAATACAAAGGCGTTTGAGTTTAATTCAGAACAGCTTACGAATCCCGTAACTCGTTGCGCTTATACACCTAAATAAATTTCACTACCAACAAGACCTGATGAATATCTCAAAGTTTCACTAGAAACGGATTGCTCAAGCACACACAGCTGTTGTGTCGAGATTGAACTGCCAGTTTGACAATGTACCGTGCGTGCAAATTGTACAGATTTAGGCGTATGGCAAGCAGCCTGTGCCATTGGCTCTCTGCAAATTTCGATTGAAATTCGTGAACAGAGAGAGGAAGGTTAATCCTCGTATAAATATTTATTTATTAAGCATTTAGATCAAAAGAAATGGAGTTTCTAAAAGTGTCGAAGAGCCAAGATTAGGTAAATCTGTATTGAACCTGGAATGATCTGTAAATTATCATGGGTCTTTTCCAATGACAATAAGAATATTAAACTTAGGACTCGTGTAATTTTGAATGAAGAAACTGAAGCTGCTATCTTTGTTTTGAACTAACTTAAGTCTAGGCCCTCGTGTAATATGTACAAGTAGGTAATCTTATAAGTAACATTGTCCCTATTGTAATTATGCAGAATGCACCTCTTTGAATATCAGAATAATAAAAAGGATTCATTATGATAATTAGATGCTGGTACTAATTGTCAGTTACATGGATAAAAAAGAAAGAAAAAATGAATGAATGAAAGAAAGAAAAAAAAGATTCGATTACAAATAAGACACACGTTTATACGAACCATAGATAACACTATTGTACAAAATGTAAAGTTAGTGTACTCTCGGATGCATCAAACTGGTTTAGCTCGGCATGAGTCAGGTCATAATAAATACGACACCTGAAGCCGGTTTTCAACTGAGCCAATGACTAAGTGTGTCGCAGCTATCGAGCGTCTACAGAAACATTACAAATGAACAAAGAAGAAAAAGATACGATATGAACATAGAAGACAAAATATTTTTATGACTTATAAACTGATATTAGAAATTACGAAAAACTTACACATAATTTTACATCATTACCAGCTCTCAACGGTCCAATGATAAACATAAGTCTCTTTTAATGAACGCCAAGACGGCCGATCTCCTGCTATACATAATATATATGGTTATATAATATATGTAAAACAGGGGCTCTCAATCCAAAGGTGTGTAGATCCATGATCCACGCCCATACTCAATTCCCCCAGTTCGATCATTCCAGCATCTCACGGGCCCGCACGATACACAACAACATTGTCATCATTTCAAATCTTTGTTTTGTGAGAAAAAGGTAGTTTCCCGACCGCATGAGCTCATTTCGTTCCGAAAAATTACCGAGAGCGTTCTTTATTTTACCGTCATTATAGTCTATTGTTCGCAAATTTCACAAGTCCAAAGCGATTATGATCAAAGGAGAAAGAATTTCAACAATACAGTGGAGTGCTTCGAAGTTTGTGTTGTTGCAATACGGCAAATCGGAACACAAGGAAGCAGTCTAGCTGAGGAGCTGACTAAACGGGTTCCGCCCAATTACGTTCAATTTGTTCTGAGGCGTACAAGCGTGTCTTGCCGTTTCGACGTACGATGGACGTCCGTCAAATTATTGCCTATGGTAAATACACTCGTGGCTGTTTTGTCAACTTTATCAGTTAATAAAATATACTTTCTATAGGAATATTTTGTATCTTATATTACAACAATTAAGACACTTTATGATGGGATTTAAGCGGCACATACACCTCGAGGATTGTGAATATGAAATGATAAGAGACCAGAAACCAAGTGGTCTTGTAGAATAGGGACAGAGCACGACATATAGAGGCATTGCTTTGATTGTCACAAAGCACGCTCTGGTGTTATATTTAAACATTGAGATAATGTATCTGCATATGCGGTTATTGCTAATTTTATAAAATATGATATGTAAAATGGTATTTCTAGTAGAATATGGATGTGTTTATTTTATGTTCGAGAAAATATACTACTCTTAAAGTGTAAAAGTAAAAGGTTTAAATTCGAGAAGATTGCGTATATTAAGAAATCCAGAGTAATGTAAAGCCGTGATAAGTGATATCTTGTAAGTAATTAAGACTTAGGTTAGTTCAAAACAAAGATAGCAGCTTCAGTTTCTTCACTGCCGTAAAGTGTCATTTTCAGTGTCGCGTTTCCTGCGGTTATTCTATAAAAAATGAATTCAGATCTGTGCTTGTTGTAGTTTACTATACAAACAAAACCTCCACACATTTATTATATCGGTATAAATTTATTGATATAAACATATAACGATAAAACGGTAAACACGGAATATGATAAAACGGTAAACACCGTTTTGACCGATATCGTTAAATTTGTGTGCTAAGAACAATATGTTTAAAAAACAATAATAATGTATATGTAACACGCAATTGAAAAGTCATTAGGAAATAAAATGTAGCACGCGAAAACAATTACTAGCGAACACGACATTCGCTACTAAATATGAATATTTCAGTTCCATTATTGCAGCTATCTGGGCTGGAACTTGAAATTTGCCTTTTCTCGACTGCCCATAGACATCATCATTATTGTCATGCAGACACGTTAACCTCCTTTCCTCCTCCCCTCCAATAAGCCACCAGCCACATAGGAACAAAAAAAAAACGCGACAACATGGCTGTCACTTTACGGTGGTGCCGAGAGATACAACCAATATATAAACCATTTGCGGGAAGAAAGAAGGTGACCACTGACGCCCATACACGTCTGTAAAGCAGATCTGTATGTGGTAATCAAAGGGCTCTGATTATTCGTTTGCCCCTTTATATATAATCTGTAAGCGGGTACTCGCTTTTTCTACTTCCAAATAATATCTTTCATGTATGTAATTCTTCTAAGGGGGGTACAAAGAGCGGCACCTCCTCCTGCTCTTTGGTTCTCTCTTCTTATAAAAGGGGTGCAAAGATCCCTCCTCGACTCAATTGGCTTCGCCTGGGTTCACCCCAGACTACTAAACCCCACCGCCACGACAAGGCTTGAACCATGGTAGGGACAAAATACTACCTTCCCTAATATCAACTAACAATAATAAGTTTAGTATGTTGCTGGGTTTACTTAGATATTGCAGTGCATCAGGTATGTAATAGGGAGCTCGTACTGACGGTTTTCCATCATGCCATACCAGTTCAGTCATCACGCAGTCATGCAAAGAAGAACCGCCTCAATAATGCACAGTGTCGGACACAATATTAGCAGTATTCTAAAATTATGGGCATTTATACGAGTCTTATTTTGGAAAAGCGAAGACACAATGTGAGGTACGAAGATACGACGAAAGATTATAATGTAAGAAGGGATAATATAAATTTAAATATATATTGTTATACGATATAGACGGCAATGTCTTGGTCTTATTTTGTAAATAAAAAGAGGAATATACTGAAATTAAATTCGTAATATAATAGCCATAAATGTAGCTTAAGATCTATTATGCCCAAGTTAATTTTGTAAGAGACGAGATAGTTTCTAAAGCAGGTTATGTAGCTCGGGATGACAGGGTAACGCAAGTTAATTTGCATTAATAATTTATTTCTGTGAGGGTACGGCGAAGTGACATCTCCGATGCTAAGGCTCTATTCACATCGAAACGGCAACGTCCGGCAGCGAAACCGAGCAGCAGACGCCAGGTACACGCGACATTGCGGGCCACCACACAACTTTTAAAGTTTTTCAACCGATACTATGTATTATACCTATGTAGATAAAGTTTAACATTGTACGACACAGTAACTGCTCGCCGCTTCGCTAGCTACAGCAGGCCACGAAGCCGAGAGCAGACTAGTGAGTATGGCACCGAGGTCAATACTCGCAAAGACAGCCAGAACTTGTCAAGTATACCAAACGATACTATGTACAATAACAATGAAGATAAAGTTTAATATTATATGACAAGAATTACTGCTCGTCACTACACTAGCTGCTGCCATTCCGGTGTGAATTGAGCCCTATGGTGGCTGTCTTGTAGGAGTGGAGAGGATCTGCATATCAAGCGTGATCAATCAACATTGAAAGCTTTTGGGATTTCTTAAGTGGATCTAAAGTATATCCATCAATGACAGTATATTGAGACTAATTTCATAATGTTCATTACACCTAGTTTTGGTAAGTTACATCTATTTAATTCAAGGTGAAGGTTTCACTTTGCCTGGATATAAACGGTGGCTTGTAATCAACAGTATAAGTTGATATAACACATTTTAATTTAACACGCTTCCACAATATAAAAGTATCATTTATGTTTAATATTAAATTGAATATTAAAAAGTAACAGCTTGAAGTATATTTTAGTGTGTCTGACCTCTTTTCCTGTTGACGCGGGCAATCGCCCTTACGCGCTTTCACTGGCCCTGGGTAGAGTCCAGGGGTGTGTGGGGCTCCTGGCATATGATAGTGCCAAATACCCACAAAAACTACCGCGAGTAGCCAACAATCCCGTCTCTGATGAGGTGACCCGGAACAACAAATCATCAGGGCATCTCGACGGCTAGTCAGCCCCCTATGGGACCGACGTCTCCTCTACAGAAGGTTTGCCCGCACCAGAGGACAACCCCATCAATTTTGGGACAGTGCAATGGGGTGAGGTTTCCATCCTCGCCCTTTTTCCCGTGCGCAAGAGCAGCTCCTCCTGACGCTCATTTTATCCCCTCTTCTTATAGGGGGGGTACATAGGAGCCTCACATCCTCCTGATCTTTCGCCTCCTCTCCTTATAAGAGGGGTGCTAAGAGCATCCCCCTCCGTTCAATTGACTTCGCCTGGGTTCACCTCAGGCTAGTGAGCCCCACCGCAGTGACAAGGTTTGTTCCATGGTGGTGAGTTATGTGACTAACCTGCCTAGCATCATTTATCAAAGCGAACTATACGATACTTAATATTATTTCAATACCCGTTAGTGCGCCGCAAAGGTATCAACATATTCGTACATACAAACGTATATGTCCATCGAAAGGCATTACCCTCCTAAATAAGGTAAAAAGATTAATGCTTAAGTGACAAGAGGAATTGTTTATCATTCTTCTAAAGATGCGGATGTCTATATGCGGGCGTCGGTAGGCGTCGGAAGTCTTCGATTAATCATTTGCCCCCTATACTATAAAAAGCAATTGCAAGCTAACCACGAGCAAGTAAATTATATTTATGATTTAATTTCCACCGTAAGCCTCGTCTAACGGTTTAACGTAACAAGTTTAATAAGTGATAACAAAACACATCAAATAAAGTAGGAACAAGAAACATTCTGTCCAATAATATTACTTTGATAACATGGATCTTCAAGATCTGTATAATGTATAAGTGTAAATCTCAGAAGAACATCACAGAAGAGTTGTCAGTCTTTAGTTTTTTATTGTATGTATTTCTGAGTGTTACATTAATCCTCCATCACGATTCTACAATCGGACAACGTTTTGGAACTAAACATCGAAACACAATTGACATTCCACTTATTCGCACGAAACTATTCGTGTCCATATTCATCATACGCACGGCCAAATTGTGGAATTCTTTACATTGAGTCCAAATTGCCTGATAACTACAACTTAGGAGTTTTGTAATCCTGAGTGCTAATTGGTAGCCACATTATATATACCACATTAACCTAGTTGATAACCAGGCAAGTCTTCAATTAACATCAGATGAGACGATGGCCGAACACAATCATCATATTATAAAAAATATCTCATAACTATGCCTATTATAATGACCACTCACGCTTAAATTCATGAAACTTATTGCATTATATAGTAAACCAAGCACATATATGTGGTATTTGGAAAATATAGTCGCCTTTTTCGTCAATTCTTCATTTTACAAGAACTTACTCGTTATATTTATTTTAACGTATCTAAGCAAACAAAAAAAGAAAACCAATTTCAACACTTCAATGCTACAAAATTGACCTAAAATTTACAGATTACAATGGGCTTAGCCAGCCGCTCGTTCCCCCCCGCTGGTACTCTTGTCTATCCATTCAGCCGGAGATCGGCCATGGCGTTCACCGGAAGCGGCCTATATCCAGCAGTGGAATGATAAGGACCGATAATGATTTTGATAATATTTAAATAAACCACGAGAAAATTTGGTAAAGTGGTCGGATAAAAAACTTCGGAACCGTTTTTATCTTAAAACGTTATTACAAAAAACCCTTTGCTTGTAATTTTGCAAAAAAAGAACCCTTTGATTGTAAAGTTTAATAAGATGGTTCTTCGACACTTACAGGCCATAACAAGTTTTTTACCTCCCCAGCACAGATAGCTCGAACGGCCACGACAGAGAAAACCTCGGTCACAAGTAGGTCGTATTATTGTTATGATACTTTTATAACAGGATATGTTAGTAAAAAATAAACATCGCCTCAGGACAGCAATAGTAATAAGTACTGTTTGCGTTAATCGGAACAACTAAAATCATAATTATTCGGGTACTTTTAAAAACTGATAACATCAGTGCTTCTGTCCTCTCAGTTCACCCGTGACCTTGATTGCCGTAAAACTTCTGAAACGTCGGGCTAGTTAGATAATTAAATAAACCACAGTAGAATCTGTAAATGTAGTTTTATTGTAATATGTTATTAAAGGGTAGTGAGTGTCATGCTGCATTTTAACAGAATAGGGCCTTTCACTCAATCATAAGTACGTTGTGAACCGTCTTATAAGTGATGGCTATGCTGATGTTAATAGTCGTCGATAGTCGCTAGATGCGTGCTCGTTTGTCCCATTATTCTATAAGAAGATACTATTCTTATAAGCTTTGTTGGTTACTATGCCATAAAAATTAAATTTCAGCCGAATTTTTTGACCTAAATACAGCTTTATCACTACAACTATAGACGCGTATCACCCTAATTATTACCTAATATAGGTTTTCTAAAATTAGTGTTTTCACGTGACTCAGAACTTAAAACTTATAAACTCCTGTATAACTTCTAAAGTTTAGGAGACTATTGGATAGTTTAATTATTGATTGTGATCAGGTAAATCAACTATAACATACGTGAAATCAGATGCTTCATGACCGGCCCGTTTTGAATTGTAGCAATGACTGCTTATTAAGTTAATACGTATTATTAAAAGCCTACCAATATTCGACTACGACCGGTTTTCGTTTTCGCTTCGACGACCAGCTAGCTCATGGATGTTTATATATGTATTTCTATAGTAAAAATCTTAAATATATAAAATTTATAATATATAACCTGTAACACAAGTCCTTACGGTACTTAGCACAGGGCTAGATTAACGTTATATGATGAGTCCACGGATATTATTATTATTATATTATTATAATTATTTATGATATTTCTTGCTGACGTTAAAAATATAATTTTTATAATTCTACTTTTCTTAAGAACATTTTCACTTCATTTCAATAGAAATCATTTCTACGAATGTGTATCATTCTTTCACGTAAAAACTACTGGATTTAGCCGAAATTTAGCACCGCACAACAATGTGGGAGACTAACGTTAAATGAATTTTTATTTAGTATACGGTCTCTCAATTTTAGTATAATATATGATAGGATATATTCCTGAAAATACTACATCTATTTTCTTCTGATTCGTTGCTGGTCGCCAGGTAGTTTTAGCATTCCCTCGGGCTCCCTGCGGTCATATTAAATGGTCACAAGTGGTGGCCGCTGTCGACCCTGGAGACACGGGAGTAGCAGCGTTGGGAAAGTGTCATGTCCGTTTGATAAAAAAATAGTTAAAAAAATCTATTTCTCACATTGAATATGAGCAAATAACTACAAATATCGAAGTGATAAAAAATATTGTAATTGACAGTTCATTATAAAAAAAATTTGCTCCAACCATGGGTGAAAACCGCACGAAAATCTGTACAGACAGAACGTTTTTGGTTTAAGCCGCAACATCATAATCCATCTAAGTAATTCGCAATTATTGACAACGTACTCTGCTATTGTGTACGAGGATGTTATGACGAATAAGCTTGTTGAAGTGGCAATGGGCTGTACACACACTCAGAAGAACAGATGGCATATGGGCCAGTAGGATCCTGGACTGGAGGCTGCGTTCAGGAAAAAGAAGTGTTGGTCGAACGTTCACCAGGTGGGAAGAGGATCTCGGTTGCCTTGGCGTTCATTGAAAGAGGCCCATGTCGTGCAGTGAACCGATAAGGGCTGATAATGATGATGATGATGCTGACGCTATGTGTGAATCGACCTGACACGTCGTAGAGTGTAATGGATGTCAGTACTGAAAGCAATCACAATATTATATACACACAAAATGTCATTGCACGCCTGTGCCAGATTCCGCATCCTACACCCAGCGTATTCGATTCTACGATTTCCATTTCGCTTTGAATGTTTCACAGTTTCACGAGTTTAGACATCGTATAGAAAACGAATAGATTGGAACAAAAAGGAGTATGGTTATTGTAATTCCAATTCGAACCAGTGCTTTGACAAGACAGTTCGACAACCGGCTGGCTCAGTTGGGGTTCGAATCCCGCCTAGGTCATGGATGTTAATATATGTATTTCTATATTAAAAATCTTAAATTTTATAAGATTTCTCAAGTGTATAAAACATATTAAATATATTTCCGTTCTCCAGTACCTGTAACACAAATCTTTACGGGACTTACCACATTACTGGGCTGACGTCGTGTGATACGTCCACATATATTATTATAGAGGCAGGTGCATTCAGCTTGCGTCGTAATGCCACGTTAATGAAGTAAAAAGTACATTTTATTTTTTAGTAAAAAAAATAATACTAATTTTATATTGTAAATTAGTATTTTTTTACAGAACTTACTATGTGTATATTTCGGGCTATGTAGCATATTGGGATGATATGTAGGGTGCCAGATATAATGAATGTAAGCGTTAACGTAACCCATCACGTTAACAAAATATATCGCTCAACATGTTTTGTGCGAACCATCACACACTAATATTACGAGTATATATATGAACTTGTAATCGATGTGGTATTATGGCTGACGGAGCTGCAGAATGCCGCAGACGTCGTGAGGATATAATTAATAAAACTGCTACATTAAAAGCCGCAGAGTCGTCTCAAAAGATGCTTAGTCTTTCGCAGAATCTTTCCTGCTTTGTGTGCGGTCAAAAGGCCACATAGCGTTGACGTGTGTGACGTACCAAGAGGTACAACGAGCGGCCGGCAGTCAAAGAGGTCCTGTGCGAACGAAGACCTGCGACCGGCAACTTCACAACATCTTCCGGTGATCTCTTTTCTTTTCTTTTTGACATTGGTTCCGCTTACTCGTTGCTGAATTTTAGAATGGTTGACAGGATGCCGGGCACTACTTTTTTTTCTTTTTTTTTTCGGAGGTACCTTCTACTGATTGGCGGCACTTGTCCCGCCCTAACAGTTCGACTGATTACGCCGGGCACTATACGTAAAGATTGAGTGTATAGGTGAAAATAATGTGGTACAATTTAACTCTCAGATATTTAGCACTATTAATATTCAGGGTATCTCGCCCGAAGTATGATTTCACGTGGTCCTCGATACTACGTATAACGATCAAGTAATTTTAGGTTGAGACATTTAAGATAAAAGCGTATCCGTCGAGATAATCAAAGACCGAATGCGTTTTATATTGCGTAAAGAGATAAGTGTTGTAAAAATATTGAGTCAAATAGATTTTAAACGCATCGAAAGACTTACAGGGTGAACCGAGGGAAGGTTTAATAAAAATATAGAAACGATATAGTGATTTTTTCATACATGGTAGATGATTTTTCATACATGGTTGATTTTTTCATACACGCGTAGGTACCTACGCGTCGCGTCACTACCGGATATATACGAATAGACCCTATCGATCCAGTTAATACTGTTCAACGTCATTCTTATTGTTTATCCCCATTAGAAAAGGAAGTAGTTAGGATTAACATAAAAGTACTACTCGAAGCTGTGTTATTAGCTGGTATATTAAAAAAGAAGTGGACTTTTTGGGGTACGTTGTGAAACCAGGTAATGTCACTCCAAACCCTAGAAAGAAATTCTTTTGCACACTTACATCTGAGCCTGTGTTGACAATTTTCCACCCAAAATTACCAAAAAACACATACTGGCGCAAGTTCAGTAAGAGACGGCGCTATATTAATCTAGAGACGCGATAATTTACCCCACGTAGTTTCTTACTTCAGCAGGCGTACAACCGATCCTGAGTCCCGCTATCACTCATACGAGTTAGAAACGTTAGCAGTTGTAAGAGCTGTGGAACATTTTAGACACCATCTGTATGGGCAGTACTTCACTGTATTCACCGACTGTAATATACTGGTCCGGGTCCACTGATGGTGGGCCTACCATTGAGGACCTTCAAGCCTATGATTTTAACATCGTACACAAACAGGGAAGCAGCATGGCACATGCTGACTTTCTGTCCAGGAACTCGCCAATGGAGTCGTCACATTCGCCAGAAAGACTAAAGACCAATACGTCGTCGAAAATTAAATCTATAAAATGCTTGGAACTTCACAAGGGGTGGTTAACAGTCGAAAAAAGGGAGATAATGAGATTCGAGACTTAGCGAACACAGTAATGGCGAATTTCCCGAAGCGATCGCACTTAGTTACGACGTCTAAAGAAAGGGCACTTTATAGGAAAATTGAACGAAATAAAAATAGTTAATGGCTTCCAGTCGTCTCACGTTCTCTTACATAGTCCCTAATCAACCACGTCCACACAGAGGACACTTAGGGGCTGAAAAGACTTTAGGACAAACTTTACGAACTATATTGGTTTCCACAGATGTCAAAATTGGTTCGTTAATTCGCAGATTCCTGTATAGTTTGCAAAGCGTCAAAAGGCCGATCAGGCGCCAATCAAGTCAGACAACACCCAATTCCAAAAAATTGTATTCCTTGGTATGCCTTACATCGATATGTAAGGCATACCAAGGAATACAATTTATACCAGTAAACTCAGTACCAGTAAACTCGCATCACCAGTAAACTCAGTGGCAAGAGCAATAATAAAGAGTATTCCTCCGCTATCATTGATGCATTCACTAAGTACGCCCTTCTAGAGTATACACAATCGCTGGACTCTGCAAATACAGTAAAAGCCTTGAAAAAAGGCTGTAACTCTTTTTGGTGCCCCTAAATGAATTAAAGGTGATCGGGGTAGATGCTACATTAGTGCTCAGTTTAGGGAATTTTGTAGCGATAATTCCATAGAGCCCCACCCCGTCGCCACGAACTCGAGCAGAGCGAATGGCAAAGTCGAACGAGTAATGCGCACCCTGAAAAGCTGAAAAGCTTACACACAATTATAGAAATCGACCCCAATAAAACGTGGCGTGATGAACTCCTTGACGTCCAGTTAGTTAGCATTGAGCAGTACAAGGTCTAAGGTTACCGGATATACCCCTACAGAATTGATGTTCGGAATAAAGGCACACAAGCTTGGCATATCTAAAATAGCCCCAACCACCGACCCTATACCACGATCGAATTTAGACCTAATAAGATGTAATGCTGGCGATGACATAACCAAAGGAGCATCATCAGAAGAAAAGCGATTTAACCGCAGGAAAGCCATCGTAAAGCCGTTCTCTATAGGCGAGTACGTGCTATAAAAAATAACGAGCGCAATCAAACCAAACTGCACAGGAAGTTTATGGGACCATACATTATCACCAAAGTGCTAGAAAACGATAGATACGAATTAAAAAGTATTGATAGATCGAAGCGCATTTATAAATACGCTCATGAAAATTTACGATTGGTGCCCGGGGGTTACAATGATCAATGATAGGCGGCCGAACCGGCGGGTCAAAGTCAATTGAATGGAACGGCAACATCGCATGATAAGACGGTCTCGGTGGCTGTTTCGTGCACGATGACCACCACCTCGGCAACACTCTCGGCGTCCGAATTCGAAGATATGTAAGCAATGAGAAGCTAATCTTTTAAGTTTTGAGACACATGTCATATGAGATTGTGAACTTGGTTTGTATGGGTATTATTTGCATGAGGTCAAATAATATCAGTGTGTGCGACGCGAGGCGGTCTGGTCCTTCTGGGTCGTGATGTGAGTTGGCGGGCTCAGTCGAAGGGACTTTCGGTCTAGTAATATTTGCACGAGGCCAAATAATAAATTGGTTAGTGTGAGCGATGCTTGGGCTTTCGGTCCAGGTTGTTATATAAAGTCGTGAGCTTGGTGGCGGTGACACCTTAATCTGGTAAGTTTAACGCTGGCGTGCAAGACGCGAGGCTGTCTAGTCCTTCTGGGTCGTCATGTGACTTCTGGGTCGTCATGTGAGTTGGCGGGCTTGGTTGAAGCGACTCCTCGGTCTTCTGTTATTTGCATGAGGTCAAATAATACGAGCGTGTGGTGTATGAGATGCGAGGTTGTCCGGCTCCTCTAGGTCGTCACACGAGATAGCGAGCCTATCCGAAGGTTTTCGGTCTTAAATGATGTTTATGTGTGTGCCTTTTGTACATACCTATATGTGTGTGTTCTGTGTATAGAGAGATACCTAATACCTAAATAGTCAGGATAGACGAGCGAGGTACAAAGTGTGATCCCAGCTTTCGTTTGTTATCATTGCAGACAATTGAGCGATCAAGAGGACGTTCCCGCACGAGTACGTGCGAATGTCAGTATGGCCGTGACGGCGCGTTAGAAACTGGGATCAAATGCTGACGCCGGCGACGGTACCGCTGTGCTCCGACACCGGCGCGGCGGTACCGCTGTGATCCGCCTCCAGCGGCGGTGCCATTGTGATTAGACACCGGCGTCTACCCTGACACAACCCCGAGCGCTAGCTTATAAGAAACTCTGGTGAACATGCGACATTATAGGACAG
This sequence comes from Eumaeus atala, assembly GCA_017140195.1. Lineage (NCBI taxonomy): Eukaryota > Metazoa > Arthropoda > Insecta > Lepidoptera > Lycaenidae > Eumaeus > Eumaeus atala. Next base: position 143,096 of record JAFELO010000545.1, on the reverse strand, counting down.
AGCGGCGAACAGTTCACATGGACGGAAGAGTTACGTGTTCGGTAGACCGTCTCGCGATATTTAATTAAACGGACTAGATACATTTAATGTAGAACGAATGCGCAAGTGTTAGACTGCATAGCTGTGTGTAAATGTAACACTGTATAACTGTACAAGACTTGTAAAGCTACGTCCGGTATATTGTTTCTGGAACAGGATAAGGAAGAAGACCGCCATGCCGTCCCTTTATATATTTTCATACTAAGGTATCTTAAGCTAACGTGAAATATATATTTTTTTAAAGTATAGAGGCACAAACGAACAAGAGAAGCCTTTTAACGACTACCATTGCCCATGAACATCCGCAAAATTACTATGCGAATGCGTACCCTCCTTTCCTCCTTCTCTCCAATGGGTCATAAATTATGAGAAATATTTAGATACAAAAATATTATGTGAAATATATAGTAACACCACCTTAAGGTCACACAAAATATATCGCAAGCTACTCATACGGGCATAACCTATAGTCGGAGCTTTTGGACGACGATCGTTGAGCTAGTTGTACTTTTTGATCGTTTTAACAACATGGTAGGAGTGCTTGTTTGAGCTTTATATGATATTTTGCACAAATTGTTTGGCGCTTTTTTTATAGTATAGGGGGACAAACGAGTAATTTGAGCCCTCCATCCACACCCACGGGCTACTCATAAACCGCACGAAACGCTACAAGGTATCATAACATAGATGGAAGCAAAGTCACACGTATCTCAAGTTATTTTTAATCAACTTTTCTACTACATAACAAATATAAAAGATTTGATTTGGAATTAAGACTGTTTCCGATTTCGTTTAAGCTTTTAGGTAGATTCGAATGCCTTTGAAATCTTAATGGCAACTACATCGGGGTTTTATTATGTAAAATATATTTACTCATTGCGCCATATTCTTGCAGAGTATAAAACATAAGACGACCCGGTGGCTCTGTGTTATGTGTATTTCTATAATAAAAATCTTAAATTTCTAAAATAAAAAAAAAAATATTAAATATAATTCCGTAGTCTAGTAGCAACTCCTTACGGTACTAACCACAGGTCAAGGCTAACGTAATGTGATAAGTCCAAAGATATTATATTATTATTATTATTATAAAAATTTCTGATTATTACACGTGTTATTAATATATATTATTAATAACACGTGACACTTACGCTTACGCTTTGTTTGAAACATCTGCAAAGTTGTGTGGACGATCGACAATTAGTCCAATGTTGATTCAAAAATCTTGTTCTTTGCGTGGTATCGATAGCTACCAATATCGATTTTTAAATCAACGATTGAATCAATCGTCGAGTATACAGGCAGCTTTACAGATGTTTCTTCTGTGTCAAGATCCACATAAATACCTGATTATCAGCAAAGACAGCAATTCTGCCCGGTAACTCAAGAGTGAAGGCGGGGTGACGCGCAAGGATGAAATAACGGAAAAAGCGAGGCATTCAGTAGCAGATAAAAAAAAGCGATAGCAATTAGAATAGAATTGAAAAAATTGTAATTGCATTACTAAATTCTTGAACTAAATATACGGCAACCTTGAAGAATGCCCCCTCATTCAAAAAAAAATTATGATGTCCGTCTGTCTGTAGTCCATCAAGACATTTATCCTTGGCGCGCGTTGTTAAATCAAGCTGAAAATCCTCCCAATACTTAGATATCCACGCTTGTGAAAGCACAGGAAATATCATAGTTCCAACAACCGTGTGTATATTTCCATCTGTCGATGGATGTCGCTACTGAAGGTATAATTTTGAAATAATTTTTATTCTAATGGTGTCAAAATTGTAATATCAGAAGCCAAAAATTGGAACGTTATTATGATAAATAAAAAACACTTTGCAAACATGTGTTTATTGATAATTTTGTACAAAATTGCGGACACAAACATAACTTGGTTTTATAATTTTTCTTATGCTATCTTGGTTGCATCTATTCTTGGTGAGCTAGTCGAAACTCGAACAAGGCCGGTTTTCACGCGATAGAATACTTAAAAATAAAACTGTTTATTTCCCAACATATTTTTCATTATTTTCGACCATTAAAAATAATTACATTATTATTTGAATGTCTTAACAAATCTCTACCCCGCTGTAATGGAAAAATGGATTGAGTTGTTAAAATTATAGACGACATTTATTATATTCTAGCCTCCTTAGAAATTGTTGAAGGAAAGCTTGTGTAAAGAATACTCGGTGTATTATCAAGGAGCAGAATCACCCGAAGAGTAAGTATATATTTGGCAGTGCTCGGATGCTTTGGATGGCTGTGCAAATTATTTGAATGAAGTCGCTTAACAACTTTACACGCCCCACAATATTTTCTTCGCATACACTAAACATGCAATCCAACACAAGCGTCAGGTGACACTTACACATTTTCTTTCCGTTTGTGCGCGGCCGCTTGGCGAAAGATTGATGATTGCGTTTTACCATTAAATTTGTGCCTTCCTGCACCTTTTTGTGACAGCTCGTTCGAGTTTTATGAGTACGAACAAACTGCGCACCACATTACTTGTGAGTGTATGTAGTCGTTGACATAACGCGAGGAACATAATGTTCGACAGTACCCATATTCTTCTTGTATAAGTGACTGTAATATTGTACTGTCTCCGCTTTGATTAGGGAGGGAAGTTGGAATAACTTCCCACTCCTCCTATGTTCTTCCGGTGAAATTGGTTGCGTGTCCCAAGACAGTCTTAGCTTTTTCCTTTGGGCTCCCTCGATCATTTCAATGGGATCATAATGGAAGCCACTGTCGATCCTGGCGACACAGGAGGAGCGTGGGTATGAGTGGCGGGCTGAGCCCGTTAAATATATCCTAAACGGCACGAGCGTACTAATACATTCCTCCTTAACGATTTCGGCTATGGCGCCTATCTACAATGAGACTTGCGAATTGTGCACAAGTGCGTGCGTACTGTGTGTACGCAGGCACTCGTGGACTATTTATCTCCTATTTCCCTGTCTCCAAAATGACGGCAGTCACAAACGACCGAAGAGAAATTAGGTTCAGTATCAATGGCTTAACGTGCTCAACAATATATCCACATAGTATTAATTGTTAACGGTTTTCCGTTAACTTCACACTGTTTTACCGTTACGGATTTGAACGATAAAACGTACTATACCACGAGGCAGTCACGAGCATGATATTATAATAAGAAAATCTTAACATGTAAGTTCTAAAATATCTCACATTTTCCAAATTTGGGACAACTTCGTGGCTCGTGCCAAAGGCAGCATTCCTGTGTTCACGCGGCGGAATGTTTACGCTGCTTTGTCAACCCGACGAGAATATTACCTCAATAGAGAATGAGCATACGGTAAATGTGTCAAAGTGACGCTGAAGTGCTTGCGACGTGTTTAACTATTTGGTAACAAGTTCTAAGGATAGTTGTGTGTTACGAGTAAGCGGGCGGTACGAGCCATCAATCGAATACGAGCGATCAAGAGAACATTGCTCTTCTCTTGATCACGGAGCAGTGACACAGCGCTTATATTAATTTCATAGTACAGGGGGCTAACGAGCCATCGGAGCCAATTTACAGCTACGACGCCCAGAGATATCCGCATTGTCATGTACATGCGTTTCCCTCCTTTAGCCTTCCCCTCCAATGGACCACTGAAACTCTAAGAGCTATTAAGTACTTATAAGTCATCCAAAACCCACATAATTACTATGTCGATGCGTACGTTCTCTTTTTCGACCCGCCCTGCTACTCACAAACCGCACGAAACGTGACACCGAAGATGCCACTTTAGGTGAGCGAGAGATACCTCCCCACTTTTCCACTGCAACGTAGCATGGCACTACCTTTTACAAAAAAATATTATCAATCAAATAAAAGTTCACTTAACTGCCAACTTTCTAAGTTTTAATGCTGGATCATAAACCCCTAACATAGTGCTAGTGAGGTTCAGCGTCGTTAGATAAGAGATAAGATAGCGGTGTTTGCACTACAGGACTTTTGGGTGTGGTGGGGCTCGCGGCATATTATAATGCCGACTACGCAATAAAACTACCGCGCAAGAACTACAATTCATCAGGCCACCTCGACGGCTTGCCGTCCCCAAAGGATCGATGCCTCCACCATAGACGGGTTGCCCCTCACCATAGGACAACCCCACAAAATTCGGGCAGTGCAATGGGGTCAGATGCTCATCCTCGCCCCTAGACCCGTGTGCAAAAGCGCCTCGTCCTCATGGGTTTTTCGTCTCCTCTTCATATAAGAGTGGTACAAAGAGCAGCCCCGTCAGTCGAATTGGCTTCGCGTGTATTCAGCCTAAGCTACTCAGCCCCACCACCACCCACCAATAAGTTGGGACCATGGATCCCACATCATCCAGCTCAACCCCAGGCAATAGGTGTTTTCAAGATTCCCACGGAAATAAATAATTAAGAGCATAGCAACGCTTACAGTGATAGAAATACGTTATAAATTACACCTACTTAGCATTTCTGAAAATTCTTTCACTAAGACAGGCTAACTTTTATGATGTTAGGAAATCGGAACCAAATTTTAAGATTCTGGGTACATAAGTTACGGCTATGCGTCGTCTATCAGTCACTCGGAAGAGTGTTATAGCTAAAGTATCGGGGCATCGTAGGCACTCTTTCTGACACAGCTAAATAATGTAATATTAATATACGTTTTCAGCGACTTAAACGCCTAATTTTTGTAGTTATCTAACGGGTTTTAACGTGACATTTAAAATACTTACTACAAGGTAAGGGCAAAATTTTTTGTAAATACCTTCCTCGGCGTTTCGACAGCCGGCTCGTGGACACGGCTGGTGTAACCCGGCCTAAACGTGTAACAAACGTTAAAGTCTCAAACAATTACTGTTACATAATATCGTTAAGTTTTTTACCGATTACTGATTAACAAGAAGATTACGGTTAAAATACATTGAGGTATTTTAATGCTTAGCAATAAACCAAACAGGTACATAAGTAATAAACTATATAACCCATTTTATAGCTAAAAGCCCAATTACGTCATTTAACATATTCTTTTCCTAATTAGAGGCGGCTAATAATAGGATTGCATGTTTAAATTGTAGCGCTACTATCACGACCGTGCTTGACTTCGTAAGTACGTATACAATGAGCCGTTTAACTACATAATTGGTTTCGAAGTCACCGAATGATTTTATTTGTTTATTTAGTAATGAATGTACGTGAAAATAAAACATATTTGAAATTTACATATAGGAGAAAGATAGGAGCAACTTATTCCGTGTTGCAGTTTCTTCCAGTAGTCTTGCTTAAGAAAAGGACGTTTTGTTTTATTTGGAAGCGATGAAAAATAATAATGCGATATTCTCGCTAAGGTTGTAATATATTCTCATAGCGCGTGCAAAAATCGCATTTTTTATCTTGGTGGTTTATGCTTTTTGATTCAGTTTTTATTTATTGAGTGCAACATTTAAAGAGATAATAATTATAGCTATGTGCCGTTCATACATCAAAAGTTCCAAATAAACATGCTGAGTGTAAAGTGTGTAAAAAACACATGGTAATTTCACACGCGCAACGAGGATACGATATTACAATCCATTGTCTAACCATAGTCCGCTGTCCTATCAGCTAATTGTATGTTTTTAACAGTCTACGACAGCAGGAGGGCACAGTTATCTGAGCGTATGTTTATAACGTGTACCATCGATCCGCCCCGGCTTACCGTGAATAGCACGGACTGGACTGTAACAAATTACACACTAAAACCTTCGTCGGGAAAAGTTCAAAGCATTCACGTACAACGAAAATGCTTTCTGTAAGTTTTGACAAGATAGATCAAAGATAGAGAAATAGATTTGTTTAAATGTAGAATAGGGGGCAGACGAGAAGTTGGAGCCTTTTTATGACAACCGACGCTTATGAACATCCACATAATTTCTATGCCTATGCATTGCCCTCCTTAGAGCCCCCCCTGGCTACACAAAAACACCACGAAACGCGATACAGAAGATGTCATTCCACCACTGTACTATGTGAGCGAGAGGTAACACCCCGGTCGTGCCGGCCCTATTACGTTGATTAATCATACTACATCCTACTATGCAGCATGGCACTACCTCTTCCTAAAAGCTAAGCTTTTGGGGGACTTTATTTAATATCATTTAGCTATAGATATATGCAGGCATCTATCTTCGCTGCTACAGCCTAAACGGTTGGCCGGATTTTAACGCGGTTGTGTCACATACTTATACTTTATACCAGGTCATTGCTTTTCACTTTAATGTCAGATTAATTATTATTCGCATTATATAAGCAATACTTAACGAGTTGTGGAGCAACTCTTGGTGATGACACCTTGAAAAATATGATGGAATATCTGGTTTCTACATTTTTTAAGTGTGCGAGGATAAAGGATTAGATGGGGCTGTTTGGTACATACCAACTGATTAAAGGCTCGAGAGTGATAGTGCTCAGTAAGAAAATGAAAGCTCAATGTTCGAGACTTTCGGCGAGAGAGTCATCTTCCAGGAGGAGGCAACTGAGCCAGTCACAGTTGAGGTTGCAAATTGCTCGCCCAGCAGACTACTGGGTTTAGAGGTTAGGTGAGAGCCTGATCCCATTGCATGGTCTCCACATCGGATGGGGCGGATTTAGTTTGTCGTAATATCCTACAATAGAGGGCTGTGTTGGAGGAGTCCGGTATCTTATGAGGCACTGGCCGGTAGCCTAGGCGCCCTGTGGCTGACAGATGCCTGGCTTAGTATAGGCAACCGAAGCCACCCGCGGCTTTTGTAGTGGGTATTTGGTTCTGCCACGAGAGCCAAACATGCCATCGGATTCCACACAGGATCGAGGACAAGGCCAAAATGTATTCCACCGATAGCAAAAAAATGTCTTTATCGTAATTTTTTTAACATATTGTCAACGTCTTTCCGCTGTAAAGAGATTAGTCAAAATTATGTATTTAAATGTACATATGCAAATGCAGAATAATAATATCGTTCTAACAAAATTTATATATAGAATTCATAGAGTCTACAACTGTGAGTTTCAAGCGCAATTTCCTACAGCTCACAACTTCCACGTGGAACCAGCTGCCACTGTCGGTATTTCCGAGCCAATACGATATTGGGTTCTTCAAGAAAAGAGCTTACTCCCATCTTAAAAGACGGCAGCGAGCCTGCATAACCTCGGGTTATGCTGATGTCTCTGGGCGACGGTAGTTACCTACCACCTGCCAATATATTAGTGTATAAGCGTCTATGCACTGCGCAGACAAAATGCATCTGTAATAGAAAAATACCAGGCATAAGGTACAGTGGCGCAATGTTGGAGGTGGGTGTAACACCGCAAAGTTCCTGACTGTGGAATGTTTGGCACGACCCGGAACTCGAACTCGACATCTTATCACTATGGACTGGACATGCTTACCACTGAACCACGTGGCATACAAATGGAATATATAAATTACAAGTTCTGTATCTACAATTAAACATAAAATGCTTTTAAAATTGTAGTAATATAATCCTCTATTTTTATTAAAAAAAAAAGATACACAAGTGTAAACGCCAATTACGATTTTTAATATTAATCTGTACTTCCTAAGTAGTAATCCCATAATCCGCTATATCGTCATAGCTACGAAGTACTTTGATGAAAGTTTTCATAAAGGGACTAATCACATTTCTGATAACTTTAGAAGGGAAGCCTTTAGAATATTCTAAGCAATCCCAAGTTCAAACAACCTGTACTTAAGTGTCAGTTAATACAAACGGCTAAATGAAGTTATTCTATTAACATTTAACATGTTTAATGTCGTGGGCTCCTTTTTCAGGTCACTTAAGGGCACCTAAGAAGCCCTGATGTTACTGTCATGGCTAAATGATAATCTGAGATGGATACTACTAGCAGGAGGTCGGTAGTTGGCGTTTTAAAAGAGGCATACATCTAGCAGTGGATAAAGAAAGATATTATGGCGTAGAAGATGATGATGAGATGGTGCTACCGACTTCCTAAATCCCATGCGATGCTTAGTAAAAACTAATTTGCTTCCAAGACATTAATATGTATAATACAGGCAGTTTTGCTAACATACATTTTCCTTTTAATTTTTTAGTGACAATATGCCCTTTTTAATGAGCATCAAGGTGTGTACCTACAATAAGATGCATGTAACATTACTAATACTACAACTCCTAAATAGGGTCATTTGCATAATATAGCCTAAAAGTAGGAGTGGTTCTTTTTTGCATTCTTCATCAATCGTTTAATTATTTTTTGTTTCTGTAAAATAGGAAATAAACCCAAATTGACAACTGTAACAATATTACGAGTATTTAAACAATATCATGTATCAATATAACAATATCATGTATCAATATAACAATATCATGTATCAATATAACTATTATACATTTTAATATAATTATTTTATATAAAAAAATCTCGCGTGACAATGTTACTTACTTTTCCTTTCCCTTCCCCGAAAAGGGTTTACCGATTTTGGGCAATTTTTATATGCATATTCAGTAGGTCTGAGAATCGGCTGCTATCTATCTATCTATCTATCTATTAATACAATAAAGCTAAATGCTGCTAGTATTGTCAAAAGCTAAGATATTATTTGGTTGAACTTGTTAGCATCGGTAACAATTGGTCCGATTTAGAATTTCCTTTTAGTTTAAGATAGCCCATGCATCGAGGAAGCTTTATACCAGGCTATGAGAAATAGGAGCGAGTGTATGGGTTGTATGGGTGAAACCACAGGGCGCAGCTAGTTTTGATGTAAAACCCATCGATAGATACCTATCAACCGATTACGATAAAGTAGGGTACTAATGACCCAAGCGTGGCGACGGACGAAAATCCTGTGCAAGATTTTATTACGGTACGAAGTGAAGCCAATGCCTGGAAGTTTGAGTATAACTTGTTAAGTTATATTAGGTATTTAGGAAGGGGTAGTGTCATGCTGCATTGCAGCGGAATTGGGCCAGTATAAGCAGGGATATACCTCTCGGTCACATGACATCCGCGGTGTCGCGTTTCGTGC
>JAFELO010000545.1:88717-129662 GCA_017140195.1 Eumaeus atala | reverse complement strand
GTGACTATCGATAAAGACATCACCATCCTCATGATCCCTTACCCACCTCCCCCCACGCTCCTACCCACCTCTCGGTATACGGAGCGAGTCATGGGAGATGCACGGGGGTTTGCTCACCGGCTCTGTTCCCCAACGTGCAATTCCTGGCTCCCTACACATTATTTAAGTGCCCTCTCGTTATATCACTCTCCCCTTTCTGTGGCCTGACATCACAAAGATAAAAGTTGTCATCGGCCTCGTCAGTCCCGATTATCGCGATGCAGCTACGTCCTTACCTGCTCTTCCACTTCGCGTACCACGTATCCCGCGAATGTCCACGTATGTGCAAATATATGTAATCATCATCAGCCGGATGACGTCCACTGCTGGACATAGGCCCTCCCCACATAGCACAACAGGTTACATGGTTACATACACTTGCATCCAGCGGCTATGAGGTCGTCCCACACTCAGTCTTCCGGTGCGGGGCCGATAAGGACGTACGCATAACTATTATTTAGACTTTCCTTCTCCCCTCGAATAGGCTCCCGGAAACTCATAAGACTCACGAAACACGACACATTGTCACATTGCGGCAGTGTCATGCGAGCGAGGGGTACCGCCCGGTTCGTGCCGGCTGTTCTCTTAAGTAAAATAACGCTAAAGGAAAATCCCTATGATAGGCATGCGCTGGTAGTGGTGCTGATATGGCCCAAATGGGCCCTATATTACTAAAATCTCATGGAAGGACTAGGCCATCTTGGTCGGATCTCTTGGTAGCAAAACAGTGTCACTCAGGCGACAGTCCAGGTCTTAACATGTAAATCTACTCTTGGTATACATTGTTTATCACTCATAGTTCAGTCAACTAGTTCTTAATGCATATTGCATATCAGCAAAAAAATATGAATGTTTGCTTTAAAGTAAATGAGTCGCAGGTACGAAGTAAATTTACATCTCTATTATTGATCAACGAAATAAGTCGGTGATAACCTAGTTTGTGTAATTGAAATCATAAAAACTTTTAAATTTAATGTTCTTTTCTGAAACAATACAAGTTTTTTAACTTTACTATGTAACAACTTTGCAGAATAGGCCCAATATCAACCAATTATACCGACCACAAAGTATTTGTAGAGTATTAGCATTTTTATTCTTTACCTCGATAATGGTTTGACCTAAGAAGTCGTCGGACTCCCTCGTTAACTTCTGTCTAAGTTTCGACTTCAAGTCGTTGTCCTCGTCCCACACTCGCACTTTGATGCGATCCGAGGAATTATGGCATTCGCTGAAAAGAAAAATGGAGATTAGAAATTAAAATTTGCAACATTGTTTTCATTATGCGAATTCCATTTGAAAGACGTTCAAAATTTAAATGTATTACTATAAAATGTCAACCTTAAGCGCATTTGTTTTTACAAAGTGCATAATTTGGCAAATACACATCTATTATAAGGACCGTTTTGCAACGGTTACTTTATACCTTGGAATTTCTTTAAATCATTGGCCGTGGTCGATAAAGTGATTTTATTTTTTTTTGGATGTAATTATAAGTTGAATTTTCGGAATGTAAATGAATATTTTTAAGGAAAAATATTGGCAGGTGTTATCACATTTATCCGTTAAATATTAATCCTAACGTTTATTATCTATACTCCTATATTAATATTTTTATGAGGAAACATTTATTATTTGTTTGTTTGTTTGCATTGAATAGGGTTCGAAGTTTATGGAACGAAACTTGAAAAAAATAACGTTCCACTAGAATCCTTCATTGCCTGTGATGAATAAAGCTACATAACATTTCCTAAAATGCTTAGACCATAATGAAAATTTTGATAATGAAACGTGCGAAGGAAATATATCCTTATTTCCTTGCAGATATTATTGACAGCTAGCTTTTTGACAAACATTGTTCTGTCATAAATTTATTTTGTTGTCATTGTAACATGTAGTGTTTACAAGGCCGAAATTGAAATTCAATATGAATTTAGTTTTTGCAAATCGAAAAATTTATGCTATATTTCGTAAAATATCCTCGCGTTGGGATATAATAATAAGTGGGGATAAATAAGCCGGGGCGGACTGCTGGTGGTTGATAATGTGGTTGTCATTTCTTTGGATATAAAATAATTGTAAATAAATAAAAGGCGTTTTCAGAATGTATCAGTAATTGATTGAATTATTTTAAAGTAAAATATGAGTAGGTTTCATCAGATTTGGACAGTTATATGATTAATCCCAACGTTTCTAATATAATAATTTACCAGTGGAACATAGGTACAATAAAAAAAATATCTATTACAATGTAATACATAAAACAAATTCCACAAAAGCTTTCTATTTATGTGTGATCGACTTCCTTAAATTTTTTTGCTTAAGGGACTTTCATGTGGTTTCGACCGATAGAAAAAGAGGTTTCAGTGTATAATTTATTCACTGACGAAGCCGGGGCAGATTACTAGTTGTATAATATACTCACAAATAGAATTTCTCATTCCACACTGGGTTTAGTTCTTGAGGCATGGTCCTTGTTCGTTTCTTCACTTTACTGACTTGAACAGTAACGTAGGGGTCAGATGTACCGCTCTTGTCTTTAGCAATCAGCCCTTGTGCGCAGATAACTGCACACGAAACACTCAAGTCACTTAAATAATAAATATAAATCGCAATTTACATCTAGAAATAAATAGTATCTATACCTATAAACTGATCATAAGACACATTCACCCAATATTTTGTTAGCATGCATTTTTTTTTGCAACTTTAAAAACCAACCAATGTTATAAATTCAAACTTAAACTTTAAAACAAATAAATTAAATAACTTTTTATAATATTGCGTTTTCTCAGACGCTTACCTTTTTAACTTACCATTTGTAATAGTAAAGAATACATATATAAGTTTTCGCCATTTACAGTAATTTTAATAAAATATGTTAGTTATTTTATATATCAGTAACATATAGTTTTACTTCAAGATCACGGTCAAACAACCATAAGTTCACAAAACACGTTTTATAACAGACCACACCAATATTAGCCGAAGCCGCAGTACATTGCAACAAAATTTTATCTGCGTTTAATGTTCCTTAATTATAAATTTCGCAACTCAATGTGATACCTTTTTACTTCAAAGTACAAAGTACATGATGTGGGATTTATATTATGATTCTATTTTAGCTACTTACCGATACCGTTGAAGCATTAGTGTAGTTCTGGTGAGTATCCTGTTTTCAATCAAAGGTCAGAAGACACTAGCTCCAAAACTACCAAGATGTCATCTAAGTATGCCCAAATTGAGACTAAAACAACTTGAATAGCGACTACAATCGCAACTTCTACTGCAAATTTGGTCCAGAAGTATGTTTTATACGGGTTTATACAGTATGAAGTCTAAATTAAATGGGAATTTTCACGAATCAAGGAAGAGGGAAGACAGAGACAGAATTGAAGTCGGTTATACACGGGGGTCCATGTGCATGCTTTCCGTTTCGCTAGTTGTCATTTGCATTCAACTATTCTGTAATAAATCTATTAAAAATAAAAATTCAAATGTCATTGTGAAAAAAAACATTGTGAGTTCAATAAACGTTAATTGCAAATGTGATATCGTGTTAGAACCTTCCTTTTTTTGGTTGTAACTCTCATGCAATGTGTTCGCAGACGTGCTGCGTTCGTGTTGTTGCATTTATTATAAAGTGACTTAAATCCGTGGTTAGTATAGAATATTGTGCGAAACTATTATCTTGTATTAGCCAAATTTATAAATTGTGTTGGATTCGTGGAATTTCCTCGTGTGGATGGATATGGCTACAATTTTCAATGTGAGACGAGCTGTGCACTAGTTATCGTGAATAGACTGGGTTAGAAAGTTTAAGTAGAATTGCAAGAATGTCTGCTAAAATAGCTTTTTATTGGACAAGATATAAATATTTTATGGACTTCTTGACGCATAATTATAACATATAAATGTTGAAGGAAAAACTGCTTCAACGAATAATCACAGTTTATTTAGATTTTTTACAATCTCGACGTTTCAAACACTTTACAACCACTGTGGCTATGTGAGGATTGGATCTGGCCGTAAAGGTATTAAATTATCGAGATTGTGAGATATTTAATTAAACTGTGGTTTAACCGTGAAAATAGTTATATTATATAATGAGTAAAATTTGCGTAAACTTAAATCATTATTTAGTAAATAAGCAAGAATTACAAAATAAAAAGCTTTAACGCCGATGAGCTTATCACAGCACGTGATAATTTTAGCAGACATTATAGTATAGAGAAATAAGGCGAGATCAATGGCTAATAGATCAAATTTTGCGAGCGTGCGGTTCATAGCCGCAAAAGACCACTGCAAACCTGTGATGGCGATTTTGCAGGACCATTTTGAAGTCCCTTCAATAGTGATTTGTTCGGCTTGTTCGAGGGTGTCTATGTGTGTATCAGGATCGATGCTAAAAGTCCGTCTGGCCGCCACATGAAATGAAACATACGAGTCAATTATGAGTTCGTGTCCTCATGTCCGTCGCTCGTTCCCCAAGCTGGCTTGGCTGCTCGCGCATAGCTGTAAATGGAAATCATTAACCACGACACATCTCCGAACCTGTGATGGCGATCTTGGCGCTCCATTTCGATGTACCATCCAGGACAGACTGCTTCACCGTGCTCATGTGCGCCGAATGACTATCCACTTCGATGCCGAAGACTTGTCTGTTACACATACATTTATGTCAAAATTGTAATTAGTTGGAGTGCTAACAGTCATACGAAGAAAATCATTATTATAATGCCCAGCACATCGTTCAAATTTATTTATCATCTCTATAGAAGTTTAAAGAAAAAATAAAGAAGAAAAGCACCGTCGTATTCCAGACAAAAAACTATAATCTACTTTATACCTGATAAGTTCAAATATTTCTGGCATATCCCGTTCACGTTGTTTCATTCTTTCTTTCATCGCTGTGATTATAGAGTTCGCCTTGTCTTCGGCGCCATGTTTTGAAGACTTTTCAGCGGCCCCTGCGAAACACACTACTCAGGCGGTGCCAACACTGTTCTCGGTTACCGCGGGTTGCGCCAGTAGGGCCCCCCGCCCTGCAGTCAGGCCTGCAACGACCACCCAGAGGCCACGACCTGACCAGACTCCAACTTTTCTCAGAAGCAAACTGGTATTTTATTTGTCGTATCTAATCAGGACGAAGACCTTGAGCGGCGCCAGCCGGAGCAAACCTGAGCACGGTGCCTGTATATCAAATATTATCTGAAAGCTACTTACATATTGAAAAATATTATTGTTCGTCCATTGAATCAGTAGACTAGCAATATTGTAAATAGCATTAAGATATACAAATTGAATTATCTTTGTTAGATTTCTCTGTTCGAACCGTTTTATTAAGTATTGTTAAATATATTGTACAATGACATTCATTAATTTCAGTTAGAATTAAGTAATGTTTAGGTGATAGCAATAGAAGAGATGGGAATCAAAGTAATTTAACAGCTGTAGTTTAAGAATCTAAAACAAATAAAAAACATATAAACTAAGAGATCACATATAATATTGAAGTGGGCAAAAACTGGATAGCGTGCACACATTGCTAACAGGCACGTGTTCGTCATAAACTTGTTAGGACATTTGTGTTCACGGAGCTTCGAGGCGTTTATTTTTAGGAGCGGTGTGTTAAATGTAGATTGGTTTGTACAGATTCAACAAGATTATAAAGGGAGACAAGTTAGTTTCGGCGCTGGGCGGGGCAACCCGAATATATATAGACAATGAAAGAACCGATCCCTAGCTACGTGACAAGTCTACATTATAGAGCATCGATAACTTGATTACAGAACAGGAAATAAAAGAAAAAAATGGATAAATACATGTTAATTAATTCTTTAATTGGATATAGTTAAATAGATAAAGAAAAAGAGGAGGATTTATATCATCAATGCTTTAAAAATGCAGACTAGTATGGTAGGGACGTGCAGTCGAATAGAATTATTTAATCTCGACATAACCGTTAATTGTATCGCGAACGACTGCCCGTCTGTATAATTATGATGGTGCGCATCTAGCCAAAAAGAGACACTTTTAGATAAACATCGACATCGATAGCCATGCACATTGATCAAGCTAGAAGGTTTTTTGAAGGGGAATCATGCTCTCTTAAGGGTCAGTCTAAAATAACTCGAAATCTAGGAGCAATAAATTTCTAATGATTCGTTTTTTGATTTAGAGTGTCACTATTGTACCTACATTTTTCTAGTTAATGTTTCATTGGTTATAGAAATAGGAGTGACACATGCACGCCTGAATACAAGCTACACTTAACTATACTACAACATTTCATTTCACCAACGATGTTAACTGAATGAGGTCAGACATACATGTACATGAATAACACACACGAAAAAGATCGCCACATCATACGGCAATAAAATCGTCACATCATACGATACAAATATCATCATTTTGTACGATACAAAAATCGTCACATCATATGATACAAAGATCATCACATCATACGATACAAAAATCGTCACATCGTACGATACAAAAGTTGTAGCATCATATAATACAAAGGTCGTCACATCATATGATACAAAAAACGTCACATCACACGATGCAAAAATCGTCACATCATACGATACAACTATCGTCACATCATACGAAACAAAAATCGTCATATCATACGATACAAAAATCTTCACATCATACGACACAACTATCGTTACATCATACGATAGTTTTTATTTTAGCTTAAATACCTGTTTGAACGTTTTTATTTTTTTACACAGATTAAATTAATCAAAGATGACGAACTGAACGGCAATTATTTGTTTGTGTGATATTTATTTTAATATGTTATATCTTTGACCTATATCTACATTCG
Source organism: Eumaeus atala (assembly GCA_017140195.1). NCBI lineage: Eukaryota > Metazoa > Arthropoda > Insecta > Lepidoptera > Lycaenidae > Eumaeus > Eumaeus atala. The sequence goes on along the minus strand of JAFELO010000545.1, from coordinate 122,788 downwards.
TATTATAAAGCTGAAGAGTTTGTTTGTTTGTTTAGGAACCAATGGGCGGATTTGAAAAGTATTTTTGCGGTTGTGTCTATTTATCGAGGAAGGCTACCAGTAATAGGACTGGAATCACGCAGGTGAAACCGCGGGGTGATGCCAGTTAAAATATATTTTATAAAAAAATATTTAATGTCCTTACTTTATCGAATATAACTTAGGAGTAGTGAAATTAACCTTTTAGGAAATAGAAGATCCTTCGATATCATCTACCAGCTAAACCCAAATATGTTAAGTGGAAACATCTCAATAAATTGGATGAATTCACAAGAGCTGTTGCAGCGTCTTAGTTTTTGAGAGGCTTCAAATACTCTTTGCACTTCCGCTGTATTTTAACATGCTTTTGTGACAAAATTATTTCAAGTATCGTTTCCTTGGTGAAAGTAAATTTTATAAAATCTAAAGTGTCAAGGCATAAATTAAACGTATCAATAACTATATCAACAAGCTATAAAATCATTTTCAAACTGCCATGTTACTTTTACCTGCTTTCGTGACTAAACTATGTCAAGTGTCGTTTCCTCGGAAAGAGGTAAGTTAAATTTATAAAATTGCAAGTATCGAGATATAATAAAGAACCTATAAAACCAACGTAATAGTAACAAACTTTGCGCCCGTAAGATATATTTCATACTCATGTTTTTTTTCTTAAAACGGTCTCTGTAAAATCTTGTAACTTTTTGCCGATTCCTGATTTCAATGTTTATGTAATATACTTAATGTATATATATACTTAATATGTAAGAAAGGCGAAACTATTTGATTACCTCAAAACTTAATTGCTCTGTTGCTAAAATCGAAATCACAGTATCATTTTTCTACCCAAACGTATAAAATGTTAAGGGCCTAAGTTGATGGATTAAGATATTTCCCTCCATCTTTGACTACACACGATTGACTCTGCCGGCGTTCTTTAACATAGATCTTATCCCCTATGTGAACCATAAGAGTGTCTTGACACTACTCGAGTTTAATAAGAGAACGCCGCTTGACAGTCGACTGAAATCAGAATTTTTTAATAAGTCGATATGATGTAACGACCTTCTTACGACAAGATATACTTACATTTATTGAACATCAGCAACATATATCTTATAGAAAAATATAAAAACGGCATGTGTCAGACACACACGTGGCTTAAGTTTACTCCTTAAGAACTAATTTGAATCTGAACCGATAGGTAGGATAAAAGGAATAGGCGCCATCAGGGACGCAGTGTTAAACACTGGTGTTACGCTCGAACGGTTTCACACAATTTTATTCGTTACATTCATGTTTTTTTAGTATAAACCAGAGTTAGATGTCTTAGGACTTATCTTCATTAGATTGAAGGTAAAAGATTAAATTATTCCTTAAATTTATTTCTTCAACGGAGATAGAATCGTTTGTACAAAGATGTATTTTTTTAACTAGAGCATTTTATTTTTTAAATTGCCATTAAAATCAATTTTCAGACATTTTATTGAATATTTTACTTACTTTGTAAACAGTCGGCGTTGAGCAGATCTTTGCACTTCTCGTGGCACTTGACTCCGCACTCTGTACACCTAACCCCTTGTCTAGCAATTCCCCAAAGCAAGCCTTCGCACTCGTAGCAATACGTAGGCGATGTGGCCGTCCAGAGAACGAAGTTGTGCGGCGTCGTTGAAGAAATGGGATAGATGAGGGCTTGTAGTGTCTTCTTATAAACGTGCATTTTCTGTAATTCAACTCACAACTATAATGTCTACTAAAATACATGTTAAACTAACATTTACTTTCATAGAATTGAATTTCTTTTTACTAAATTTTTTAGAGTTATTATTAGCTAAATCATAAAGCTTTGCACTATAAACTGATAATAGATTACAATTTGATTTAAAAAAATATTTTAACAAAATTTATGAACACATATTTACTATAGTTAGAGTTGGCTTACCAATTCTTCGTCGTTCAAGGTTGCTCGATGGACAGCGGAAGTCAAACCTGCATTTCTTTTTGTCGCTGCCATGGTCTAAACATACACACATATATTAAAAAATGATCGAAACTGTCAGTAGTGTTAAAATTCTATAACTTATTCTATTTAATTATATTTTTCTGAATTTCTAAGAATGTTATAGAAGTGAAAGAAAAACTTTAATTTTCATTAATGTACTATATTCATGCCTACTAGCTATTATAAACTTATTATAAGCATATATGTTATTAATCATAAGATGTTTTTAAATCAAAAATAAAATAAATGTTACAATTGCTATTTATTGTTATACAATTTAAGTTAAAAGAAATATATAGAACGGTTTAGATATATAAAAGAATAACAGGTACCCAGCAGAGTATATTGTGGGTATCTTCTCTGACATGGGCGCGCTGCGAACCCTCAATTTAAACTTAGCCGATAAGACAAGCATAAGTAAGATCCAATATTTGAAATTGAACAATAAACAATATATTGTATGCGTTCATGATTAATTAAAAGATTAACTTCTATTTTTTTTTTGTAATGTCATAATTAAATAATTATCTGATATAAACTTTAGCATAAATTACGTAAATACACAAATTACAATAATATAAAAAAAAAACAAACCACAATATAAGCAGTGCTGAAAATCATTGACGTTAAAAGTGCCAAGTAAACGATTGTTAATTCATTTCATTGTAAAACTTATTTAAAATTCGTAAATACTTGAAAATTAAGTACGTGCACAGCCTGTTACCTTCAGATTAGATTTACCTAAAATTTTAATGGTAGTCGATAAGATAGATGACACGAGGCTTTCGTCCATGCTATACGTAAAATTATATTCTAATAAAATAAAGCGCTTATTAAAAAAACAAAAATGAACAAAATCAATCTGCAATATCAAAAGCATGTACATTTTAGAAGAACAACATGCATAAAGTAGAAAGTGTTATTGGGAGAAATATACCTTGAGAACCTGAGGATCCACGGTAAGGGATAAAATGCAATGATATATAGTTAATAAAACAGAATTTAAATAATTCAGATGGTTTAACTACAATGTAATATTAGGTGACCCCTAGTTTGCAGGTTTGTTGGTGTTTGGTAGGCCTTCTAATAGGTAGGCAAAGAACACCTTCAGAGTATACATTAGAGGGGACACAAATAAAATAAACACACCAATTAGGAGGAAAGATGGAACAGACGATACAACATATTTAAATCATAAATATCCATTGAAAAAATATGAGGAGAAAAAAAACAAATACATTTTTATTCAGATATAAATAAGTAATAAAGTCCTTTCTCCCCACTTTTTTTAAAAGATTAGTATATAGAAATTTTCGGTTTAGAAGAAAACATTTATTACGCGCCTAAGATTACTAAGCTTCAGGAAGCGGACGTCGATGCGACGAAAACACATACGACCAGTTTCAAATACCTACCTTATGCTATAATTCTTCACCTACGATGCATAAATAATGACGAGAATATTTATACACTGTAAGATAGTAAATTGAAACCGGCCACAATAAACATATTTATACTTCGCTGGAATGTATGTACAAATAAGACACTTACAAGTTCTGAAACGAGTGGTATAGACTTTCTTCTAGGTCGTATATCTGGCATGCTGTCGATGTTGCTATAGAACGGGTTGTCCCCTGGATGCCTATAAAGTTAATATGACAATAACAAGAAAACACTTAACAGGCATAATACATAATTTATAGTAGTGCAAATAAACATACCCATTTCCTCGACCGCCTTGTTCGTTGAATCCACCGGTACCATTCTAAAAAAAAAAAAACAAAAATACAAAATTAAAAACAAGAAATAAATAAAAAAAAAAAGAAAAAGCTTTATTTGTTATAAATAAAATTTCTATTGATCAAATTTTCACACAATTACGAGTTCGATATATTTATTTATAGTATATCTTTATATTATATTTGTATTTGCATTGAAAGCTATGTAAGGCAGTGATAGAAATAAGTAAGCTTCAGTATCAGGTGTCATTTTTTAAACCTATTTAAATGTATGAAAATTTTATCACGTACAACTTATTTAATACAAATTTATAAATAGAGAATCAACATTATAGCATACATATTCATATAAAATTAATATCAGTTTCACAGTTTTGTGAGACGCCTAAAGCTAGAATACTGTTCGTATGCCATTACCACTCATAATTTTTATCACCAACACAAATTTATGAAATTGAGACTGAGATACAATTCAGGGCCCCAAAATAATCAAGCATATTCATAATTAAAGCATTCATAATATTGCATTTGGTTATATCATCGTACATATCATAGTAACTTCACATATATTATTAAACATATGATTACTGTCTATATTATTTGTATAACATAAAGTGCTACCTACGTTTCCTATGTGCGTTTCTATGCCTAACTCTTAAGTAGACAGGGGAATAACCTTGTATACCTTACTTTCGAATTTGAATGAATAATTGCATTTAATGCATCGATAATTTATATGGCTGCTGATGCAGTGTCTAATTTTTAGTAATAATTATATGTATATATATAAATCCGTGTACAAATACTTTTTCATATTATAGACATTTAAAGCATTTTTGTCTTTTTTTATGATTATATATTTTTCTTTATCTTAGATCGTAAATAATTTCATAAGCGGCGGGTGGCGATATGAGATGATATGACGGTGAATGATTTTGTACCAAAGCTTTATCTTTTTTTGGTTGCTATCTAATAAAATATTTAACAAGCGTAAATGGCCATTATACTTTGCCATAGTACGTTTACTACACTTTGCTATTACAATACGTAGGCTATTGTTTCCAACTTTAAAAAAAGCGATAGTTTTATTAAATAATATAAATATTATAGACCTACATTTGAGATCCAGCCTCTAGGAAGGAAGGCGATTGTGTCCAATAACTGAGTAAGCTACGGCTACAATCCTGGATTTTGTAAACATATTTATTACTGTATTACTATTATATAAATACACCGAAGTTATGCTAACAATTATGAAAACAAATTTTTTCCTCGTATTTTTCCATGGTTTTTCTAGAGATGGAAAAAGTCATAATCACAACCTTATGCGTTTCATTAAATTGTTTATAGATATCAAACAAAAAAATATTCTATTTTTAGTTTTTTATTAAATCTGAGCTCATTTTTTAAAACATCAAGATCAAATATTTATTTTATAATGGTATTTTGAGAGAAAGTTTTTACTTATTATTTATATATCAAGTGTCAAAAAGGGCAGATACTTTTCATATTTATGTTATTAGAATAATAAACTTCGATTTACAATATTGACATCACTTTTACTACCTTTAAATCTAACTCTTAACTCTAATTTCGTGAAATTTTTGCATAAGGTAACTTACACCAGCGCTGACTTTATCTTTTTCCGCAGAAGGAGTTGACGCAGCTGGAACCTCTGCAGTTTTTTCTTCGGCTTTGCGATCTTTTAAAGCCTTTAACAACTTCCATTTGCTGCCTACAGGTGCATCCTGTGGCTGTGATGGTTGTTCGGTAGGAGTGGCCTCGTGATTAATCTTTGGAAGATCATAATCATCTTCAAATTCATCACCACTTTGTACAGGACTATCTGGACCTGATGTTTCCCCAGAACCCGAATCTGCATACGACTTATCATCTTCGCTTTCTTTGTCCGATAGTGGACTGTCACTTTTCTCGTCAATCGTTGGAAATGTAGTGACATCTTTCCATGATTCTCTTTCAAGTTCTTCATCACATTTTACTTTAATATTTGCAGTTTTGAGCTTGAGTTCTCTTAAAACATACGACATCTTTTCTTTTAAAAATTCATTTTTCTCGTTTGAATATTCTTCTTCCATTTCTGGTTCCTCTGGTAAAGGTTCTTCTCTGTCTATTTCAAGTTGTGATTGATGCTCCATTTCTTCTAGTTTCCGTAACTCGTAACAATACCATTCGTCTTCAGAATCAATACTATCTTCTGTGCTTTGTCGTCGTGAAGAAACTCGAGAACCACTCCTCCATGAATGAGTGCTTCGACAATCTTCATCGTCATGCTTATTAGGAATATCTAAACTCTGTTGATGTCTGGTCTGAAATTTGTTTTGTATATGTCTACTACCTTGCACAGAGGGACTACGTTCAGAATGTATATCTTGATCATCTATACTGACATTTATTATTTCTGGCGGGCTCGTTTTTTGGATTCTTTTAATTTTTACAATTGGCGGTTCACTTAGTTCTTCTCCAACATTTTCTTCGGTTTTAGGTGGCGATATGTCAGGTATTTGTTCATCAGATACTGAAGATGACTTACGAAGTCTATACTTTCCTAATGCACGCGATACGGCAAATTCTTGAGATCTTCCATTGTATGATTGATTATTGTCATTTGAATCTTCAGGTACCGTAGAAACTTTTTTCACATCTCCCACTGTAGCGAATAAAGAAGTCGGTGATCGATTTCCATCTTTATTTTCCTCGAAAGGATCGACATTCGAAATGTCAGTATCAATATCTAATTTTTCCAAGTCAGATATATTATCTGTTTTCATTTGACTTACTCTAGCAAAATGGAAATCTATGTCATCACTTTTATCGCGAGGCAGCGAAGTAGATATTTGATACTTTTCACTTTCTTCTATTATACACTCACTAGCATCAATTGTGTACTCTATTCCCTGTTGTTGTAATTCTTGTATTTTTTGTTGTTGCTCAATGATTTCTTGGTGATTAATTTTTCTTTGCTTGGGTTTTGATGCAACTTTTGCGAACATATTACCCTCATGTGTGGAGTCTGAAAAAACACTATCACTATCTTCAGAATGTGCACTAGATCGTCCGCCAGACCATTCCGTTTCAGACGTTTCGGGATCTGATAATGATTGATGGCTTGCCTGTTGTTTTCGCCTTGCTTTTTGTAACAAACCAGACATAGAAGCTACTAAATGATACTTCTTTTTTCGCCTTTGGGCCGATAGTATTCGTTCTTTCAATGACTTTTCTTGGTGAGTTTCTTCAACCGAATCGACGCCCGAAGGTAAGGAATGTGACCGATGTTTCTTAGGTAAGTGTAAATCTGGTAGCCAGTGGCTCATTGAGGACATTGCAGATTTCAAGGATGACGTCCTTTTTGGCTTCTTATTTTGTTTGTCTTGTGATTTTCCTTTAAAATTACTTGATATAGACAAATAACCAGATTCTGATACTAACACTCCACTAGAATCGATAAACTGTTCTTTTCTTAATTTGTTATGGTCCAACGATTGCTTATCGAATCCCTGAGGTTCTTTCATAGATGTACCATTCCTTTGATCATATTGCTGTTGCTTAAAATATTCTTGTTGTAATTGATTTTGAAATTGCTTTCTTTCGGTTATATTTAAGGAATGTGATTTTAAGCTTGATGTTTCTATCGAGCTAGTTGGCGATCTATTTTCTGACCAAGATATGCGATCTTCAAGAGATGGTCGTTTAGGTGAATCATATCTACTCGAAGTGGGATAATACGAGAGTGCATCAGTGAGGTTGCCAGGTGGATAGCCTGTACGATGATTCGATGTTACCTTGTATCCATTTTGGTGAAAGACGTTATCGTTAGGGCCCATTGTACTAGCCCTGGAAGCAGGTTTCTTGTTAGTATTCATAGACGTAACTACTGTTTGCGCGTGGTAACTTGGTTCAGGAGGATATGGATCTAGTACATCATGTGGAACAATTTCTGAAATTTTATTTCTATCTATTAATTGGGAAAAATGACTATCATCTGAATGAATTCCTCCTGGTGTGCTATACACAGTTGTAAATATCGGCTGCCTATTACCAGCCACAGAATAAATAGATGCAGTTTCATTACTATAATAATATTCTCCTATATTACTCATAGTATTTTGCGGCAAAGAATGAGAAATATCCTTTTTTAAAAAAGCTGTATTCATTTTATCTTGCAACTCATTTAACTCAAGTGAACTTTTCATATTTAAATCAACAACGTTCCTTGATAATTCTCCTCTGTTACTTTTTTGGTCATCAAATGTGTATGAATCTACCAGTGTTTCTAAATATGGCTTAGAATCGATTTCATATGATAACCTTTGTACTGATTGTGGTGAAGGTACCCGTACTTTGTGAATATCATACATATTCTGAACGGTTCTTCCAGTTTTAGGAGAACCTGGACTTTTTTCTAAGCTTGACCATCCACTCATAGAGGATAAGCCTGAGTCAGATTTTGCTGCCACAATATTATTACTTTCTCTTTTAACGTGTTTAGGCGATGTTTTTGGAGATTTTGGTGATCGTGGACTTAAACGCATAGCTTCATGGGGTAACTGATGCGTAGTTGTTACAGATAACATACGAGTAGTAGTTAAATCTTGCTTGTTTTCCATCAAACCAAACAACTCCGCGCCATTTGGTGGTGCTGGCGGAGGAGGACTAGGGGACTTTCGTAACCGACTCTCATCATACATAGCGCTCAATCTCTCACTGGTTGGATCATCGTAAATTTTATGACCGGGTAGAGGAGAAAGATGTTCCCCTGTCATTTTGTACATTTCGTTTAAGGATTGTGGTGTGTTTTTCACATTATAATAATTTTGTCTTATACCATCATCAGTTTGATACGTTGCACTATATTCGAAACGGTCTCTTGAGATGGCACTCGGAGATTTTGAAATCTTTGCAGCATTTATTTCAGCATTAGCAACCGCCGAACTATACGCTAAGCGACCCGTAACAGTTGTATAAGGTTCAGTAGATGTTCTTTCGGGTACAAACTTGCGACGCGGAGAAACAGACTGAGGTAAATATTCTAATGTTCTATCCGGTGCTGTATTTTCAGACAATGACAATCGAGATGGTGACTTTTCTCGCATGTTGTCTTTTGGTATTGATAAGATGAAATCATCAAAACTTTTCATCATATCGTTAATTCCCCAATTTTCAACTCCTGTATACATACTTTTTAATTGCTCATTAATAATATTACCATCTTCAGCTAAAGCTTTAGCTTCTATATCTCTGTCATGTTTAGATATTTTTTTCGTCTCTGGGCTAAGAAGTCTAGTTTTCAAGTCTTTTAACTCTCTCGAATCTTTGTGTAATTGCGTCGTCAATCTATCTAATTCTTGTAATTTATCTACGGTTATCTGATCTATGGTACTTAAGGTAGATAAATTAACTAAGTCTCTTTCATTTATTTCCGGACCACCTTGCAGCCCACAGTAATCTTTATAATCAGTAGCGCTATAAATTTGTCTGGAAGAAGATGGTATAAGTTCAATTTCATTATCCTCCGGAGCTTCCCAAATCATATCTAATTGCGACGGAGGCCTTGATGTTTCGTCACACACCAGATCTTCTCTATATGCTTGATTGAGACTTCTATAAAATGCTTCATTTGATTCCATTGCTTCATCTTGTGAATCAAGTAATGTTTCATCTCTCCCGATATCTAACCCCTCTTCAATTCCATCTTCGACAGTTCCATTTCCTAAAATTTCTCTTATCACTTCAAGGCGTGTCATAGGATCTCTTGAACCAACTGTTCTACAGGCATAGAAGTCAAGGAGAGTAGATATTACTCCTTGTTGATCAGCTAGTAATGCTTCTAACCTTTCCAAACGATCCCACATTCTCACATATTCCTGGCTTAATAGATCTAATGCTCGCCACGCATATTTTAGTTCAGTTTCTAAAATATTAAGCCTTGTCCCCAAGCGCTCCATATAATCACTAATAATATAGTCGCCCGAGTAGGGAGGGAGGTCAGGAGGAAGTACGAGTGATGCGCACTCGTCCATATCGACCTCGACAGCCCCATTCCCACCGTCCTCGTTTTCCTCCATCACGCCGTTTGTGTTTACACCAACATTGTCGTGGATTTCGTGCATCATCTTTGGTGTGGAAAGTGGGAAGAATATAACATTTCCCACTATAAGTCATCCCATATCGTTTTTAGTTTAACACTTTTTGCACAAAACATTCCTGAACGTCGTTTAGTTATCTTTGATAACATTTTATCACCAACACTTTTAGTTCATATTGTTTATAGTTTATTTGTTTTATTCACTTTAAAACACTTGTGTATACTTTGTACTAAGACGGATTAAAACTGTTAACTTGACATCAAAAATATAATGTTTTTAAATATTAAATATTGTATATCACTTTTCTGAAATAAATAAAGGATTAGACGGGATATATAGATTAAATGCACAGATTTGTTTATAAAATTAATTTTATCACCACTTCGGTGCATGTGGAAAGTATGCATACCTCCAAGGCACATGTCATTATTAAATATGACATCACTAATTAATTATTAAAGTCATCATCACTGCATTAATGACATGCACTGTTACGAGGCAGCTTAGCGGCTCGGATACGATTTCACATGAGAGTCTAACTCAGAGGTGAAAGTTTTGTAAAGGATTGTATGGAATGGATAGGTTGCCACCGCTTCGCTCGATACTTTTCACTTCCTACACAGGAAGACCGGAAGGTGTATATATAATTGTTCCACATAATCTTTATTTCAATTTATATTGGTTTACGTTTCATCGATGATATAAACAATAACATTAATTAAATAACCATACTTATCCTATATGATTATACGCGAAGAAAAAAAATTATATTTTTTAAGCATCTAGATAAATTTGCAATTTGATATTGTTGAGTTATGAATATACAGAACATTAACATAAAGCTAATATCTATATCGTAATACGTGAGGAAGAAAAGTCCCATCCCTTTTTCATGCAATTGAGCAAATGTTGCGTTCTGAAATTTCGCACAGTAAAAGATTATATGGAGAAGATGTGCAGAAAGTTAATATTTTAATTTAATGATCATAATATCTAATTTTAATTAAATAAAACGATAATAGACAATGACAACTTCGTTTAATCTATTACATCTTTCCGAAAAATAAAAAATAAACGAACGCTTTGACTACAGATAACTTTATCGTGACGGTGTGACCAGGCATCCTAAAAATTTAAATTTAACGCGCCAAAATAATTAAAATTTAAAAAAACGAAACATTGATAATGCCAAAGTTAATAAAATATAACCTTACGCGTAGAAACCAATGATATTGAGCAGAGCCCTCCGTAATGTCTTAATTTCAGCCTTTTACGACCGATGCAAAGCAATCACTGAGTAATTGTCTTTCGCCTCACAACACACAAAATTAGTGCCAATGAACCAAAGGGGATATAAAGTTTCTTGAAATAGAAATCTCCGATTGAAATTTCTGGAGACTGGCCAAAACACACCGAAAGTTATCGAACACTAATTGCATTTGTTTCCTGCACGGGTGCGTAATGGATTGCTTCGCATTCACATGTATATACGGATTGCTTCATCTTCACATGTAATTCACATGGCAAGACCTTTACGCTATGAAGTACGTGCAATTGAAACAACAAGGTGCCGATTTTACTCAGAACCAGGTGACCGGTGTTTGTTCAAATATTATTTCTTCATATTTTCCTTATTATGAATACAACAAGTGATCCCCAGGCTTCGTCTGTGAATAACAGGGAACAAATTACACCGAAACCTTGCACGGGCAACGTTCTCTGCAAGGCTGAGAACCGTATGAAAGTCCGTTCTGTAGGTATTGAGAAAATTGATCACATACTATATGCTGTATGTCTACAGCTTTTGGGGACTTTGTTCTTTCAATAAGAAAAATATAGTAACATAACGATTACCTTCTAGACGCTACAACATGAACCATTCGTGATAGGTTATCTGTCTGGTGAAGGACTATTCGCTTACATAATACCGCAGAATTGTGTCAGCTATGTTATCGCGTTTTGTACGGCCTGTGTAGGTGGCCTATGGCGGAGCAAGATGAAAGGAGGGCAACGCGTCTACATAACAACTACGCGGATTTTTATGTGCGTCGATATTCATCAAAATTTGCGACTGATGGTTTGTTATGTTATGCCATAAAAAGGACCAATTATTATGATAATTATATTATCATTCCATCAGCTAACATATAATTAGAAACCATTTTGTAGAACACGCTGGCATGAGCGTGTTCTACAAAATGGCTTGTGTTTTTGGTTCAATTTTTACTATTGTGATTGTGTTTCTTATTATTTGCGTATTATTTTTTGTTTTGATGTATTGGATCAGTGTTCTTAAGGAATAAATATATTATTATTATGATTATAGAAATGAAATTAAACACATAGCAACATGATCTAAAATGTCGTCAACCTACATTGAGTACTTTGTGCGTAGACCGGTCAAAGCAAATAATCGATGAATTACGAGTCCTTGGAACAATTTACGATAGTACATCTAACACCTGCTCAGTAAGGACTAAAGTAGGTCGAAAATATTAAAAGTATAAATTTTTAACATTATCGAAAACGCTTGTTAATTTTCGGTTATTCCCTAGAAGACATTTCCCTTATTTGGATAAGTAGATGCTGCGTTTAAGAAAACATAGTCGATATAGCCGTTAACATAAGAGATCTGCTGTTTTAGTGTTCATCGAAATGGGACCGTGATGGACCGAGAAACGCTTTCTATCCCACAGTTTATCCAGAGACGAATGTAAGATTTTGCTTTCGCGGGGGCTTGATATCAAAATTTCCTACTTTCTTATGCGTGTATTTTTTCTCACCAAAGAGAGTAAACAATGGAACAATTTAGTGCGTAACGATGACCATAAAAATTCAGACAGCTCATGCAGTTTATAATTTTTGTGCAACACGAAGCGTAACAGCTTCCTTTTACGTGAGCGAGTGGCATATCCACGTATTGCCTACTTAATTCAGATGCATGCAGATAAATATAAAATTGCTTTTGCCAGATCGAGTGTCGTTGAATCAGTTGAGTTGCAGGTGAATCGTACTGGGGCGGCGATATTACGCCTCATGATCGAGCGATAGACCATAATTAATGGATACTGTGCCGTCGTGTACGCTCACAGGGAAGGTTTGAAAAAAAATTGTGTGAATGTTTATGGATGTCCGTCTTCGGATAGTCCCAAAGGTCTTCGTCAACAATCCCGTTTGAGTTGCCTGTGTAAGTTCCTCTATACATATAAACAGTGTGAAAGAGATCACTATACGAAAGCTTATGAAAGTGGAACAAAAAGCATAAAATTTGAAAGGCTTAAACAAATACAAAAAATATTTTGTAAAGGGGTAGTGAGTGCCATGCATAGTGCATGACATTCTCCTGTGCAACAGAATTGGGACAGCACAACCGGGGAGGTACGTCTTGCTTACAGGATATCGCCTTAAAAGTGATAGATATGTTGTCGTAATTCGAGCTGATTATGGCCCATGAGGAGGGGATTAAGAGAGGACATCGCATCTATATACGTAGATGTTGAAAGGAGGTGGTTGTCACCAAATCGCTCCAATGGCTGGTTATGGCGAAATAGTTGTTATAACAACTTCTAGTCCAACTTATGTCTGTTAAAAAAATGCCGAGTCATGTTGGGGACTACCAATGGAGCACGTTGGCGGAAAGCCTTTCTTGACGATTACATAAATTCTATATTATAATAAAACTACTTTTACGGATTTTATTGCGGTTTATTAAATTATTTATGTAACGGAACATGCCCGACGTTTCAGAAGCTTTACAGCAACCGTGACCATGGTTGCTGTAAAGCTTCTGAAACGTCGGGCTACATAAATAATTTAATAAACCGCGATAAAATCCGAAAAATTAGTTTTATTTTAATGTCTAACATTCGCGAAAACTTAAGACATCAATAAATTCTATAGTTTTTTCCACTCAGAAAGTTGTCAACACGCCAGGAATATTTTATTTCAGACAATCTCTGAAACGTAAAAATTGAAAAGCTTTTGAAACAGAATAATGTCTATTAAACTGTAAAAGTCACTGAGTCAGTTTTTGATTCTAAAATGTAATACAAAAAAAATGTGTTTTTGTATCAAGAGTAAACTTTTTAAATGAATCATGACGCAGAAATAGACAATGTCCTGGATTAGTATCCAGTATATACACGTTTTTACAACTCAATTGGTCAATGCTTCCACATAAGACATTAAATAATGTCTTTACGTAGTTTTATTTTATTGAGTATACTTTGTGCAAAAGTTAAGATATTAAAAAGGTACTTACTATTTTGCATATTTATAGCACTTTTATTGTTAAAGTAAACGAAGATTAATTAAATCCTATACGATTATTAATATAGTAATCAAATCCCCTATCTACTACAATGTCCCACCGTCACGATATGGCTTGAACCATGGTGGGGTGCCATTACGGTTAAATTAACTTAAGCAAGTGTAATTAAAGCCCAGTGTAATCAGGCTAACCGCCATTATTGGTCTCCAGACCAATAATGGCGGTTAGCAAGATGGCACCCCACCAAGGTTCCAACCATGGTGGGGTGCCATCTCGGTTTAATTGGCTTATCCCAAGGTACTGAAAACCCCATACTACTAAACCCTACCGTCACAACTAAACTTGAACCGTGGCGGGGCGCCATTTCAGTTTATTTAAATTAACCCAAGGGTCCCAAAACTCCAAACTACTAAGCCCCACTGCCACGACTTGGCTTGAACCGTGGTGGGGCGCCATTGCAGTTCATTTAAATTAACCCAAGGGTCTCAAAACTCCAAACTACTAAACCCCACCGCCACGATTAGGCTTGAATCATGGTAGGGCGCCGTTTCAGTTCAATTAACTTAGCCCAAGGTACTGAAATCCCTAGACTAACCGTGGGCGGGCGTCATTACTATTCAATTAACTTCAGCAGATGTACTGTAAACTCCATACTACTGATTCCCACTACCACAATTAAGCTTGAACGGAGGTGAGGCGATATTTCGGATCAATTAACGTTGTCCATTGCACTGAAAACCCCAGACTACTGGGCCCGCCACAACGAGGCTTGAAAGGTGGTGGGGCATTTCGTTTCAACTAACTTAGCCCAAGGTACTGAGATCCCGAGACAACTGGGTCCCACCGCCACGATTAGGGTTGAACAATGGTGGGGCGCCATTTTAGTTCAATTTATTTAGTCCAACGTATTGAAATCCCCAGACTGCTGGGCCCCACTGCCACGACTAGGCTTGAACCTTAGTAGGGCGCCATTTCGGTTCAACTTACTTAGCCTAAGGTACTGAAGTCCCCAGGCTGCTAGGCCCCACCGCCATGACTTGGCTTGAACCGTGGTGGGGCGCCATTTCGGTTCAACTAACACTACATGCCAGAAATCCAGACTACTGAGACCCTGAGTGTAGCAATTACAGTCTCGCTTGCGCAACGAATCTACAACTAAGCTGTTCATACGGTTGGTCGGAGTCTGAATAGCCAGATCCAGTAAAAGATAGCGCCATAGTTGTAGTGCAGTAGAATGGGGTCGGCACCATGGCAGGTGTGCCTCTCGCTCATACGATGCCGCCTTTAAAGTGATGGCTTACCTATCGCGTTATGAGCGACTTCTATGTTACCGGTTCATTACAAAAATGAGCAATACATACTTTGCCTTGGTTGTCACCAAGAAGTTATGCTTGTTTGTTTGTCCTCATATACAATAAAAATCAGTTACCTCCAAGCTCTTGCAATGGATCAATGAGGGCAGTCAATCAAGGTCAGTCATCTGATGATTCCATTACGTGATCCGAATGCCAGGAGAAGAAAGAAAAAGCCAGATATGTAAAACAGCCAACATATATCGAAAGAAGGCTTCAACCAACGAGTAAAGTCTCCAATCGTCGTAACAATAACCGTCGTTGCCAAGTTCACGGTGTTACAAATAATCCAGAGATTATTATAGGAGAGTGGCAGGAAAAGAAATTGCAGCTGTTGGCAAACGTTCAAATATAGCCAGATGTTGCATTCGAATTGTTCCACAACTTGGCACCTTAATGAACTGCGCGAGTTCTTTGAAAAAGTTTCGAATCACGAGTTATGGGGACATATTTTCGTGTATATCGCACGTTTATATCTCGCGGCGAAACAAAAGTAGGCTCTCAGGCGTGAGTCTCTGGTCGCCATTTAATGCTACCTTCGCTATCTTTTAAACAGGTCGATCAACTTTAAGCAAGCAAAGGTTAAAAACCTTTTTTGTTCGGGAAAGACTTCTTTTTGTTGCTACGTGCCAAAAATCTTTACTAGCTACATTCATACGTGCCATATATGTTTTACTGCGCATGTGATGTGTTAGTCCATTTCCTTCACCATGTCTTTTGATTGACTGTGTTCATGTATGTAGATTTATTTTTATATGATAGGGGGCAAACGAGCAACCGGAGCCTTTATACAACTGCCGACGCCCATGGACATTCACATAATTACTTAATTAATTTGTAGTTGTGTTGCCCGTCTTCACCCCCCCATATTGGGCCACCGGCTACGAGCGAGAGATACCACACCGGTCCGTCTCATCAATTCCGTATATGATCCGTGGTTTGACATATATTATCGTCTGAGGTGATGCTAGAATTATCTTAACAAATCGAGTGACATTAGAATTTTTTTATTGTCTTACATATGTTTTACGTACTTGGTTTTTCAAATTAATGTTAGGACGGGAAATTTATGATAAAATATTTAAAATTAATATTTTTTTTATACAATTTGTTTTCCGCTCACCCTTTATAATTTAAACGTGACTATGGATATTATTATATTATTCTACGAGCCTAAGTGAAATTTGAACATCTTAGGTAATATCAAAACATAACATCGGCCTCATTTCAAAGACCAATAGGGAAGAATTTGCACAAAGAATAAATCATCCTTTATATTATAGTTCTGGTCAAATTTCCTAAGTCGTAGACAAGTAAACCAGAATTATGGCAAGGCGTGTTCGCTGGCTAATGTCTTCCGGCCGAAGGACTATTTCCTTCATTTGATCCCTGTCCTTAGATCGTTGGAGCATCGAAACGATTACATTCTCTTTGTGAAGAATATTTTGAAATAGAAAAAAATTTGCTCCAGTGCTTACTAAAGAAAAATTTGGACGGAATATTAAATTTACGAGGATACATAAGCTACAGATTATGATTTCTTATTAAATGAATGGTCGAACCTATCTGTCACGTACACTGACGTAAAACGCCTGCTCTTTTTATTTTGCGCGGTCACGGTCATGCATTTATGCACTACTACCAGACCGAGGCGGAATCCGACGGGTGAGTGGTACTCGTGGATGAACCAAATACCCGCTGAAACCCAGCGGGTGTCATCGGCTGCCTATACAAAGGTGTCCCGAATATGTCGACTACATGGCGCCCCGCTTTTAGTAAGGCTCTCATAATGAAAACGAACACTGCTGATACGCTGCTACTTTGTCAGAACCTTGTTAGTTCTACTATTAAATTTAATCTGGAGATATTTCGGTATTCATCATTTCAGTATTCTGTTACGTTCATTTAATTCAATATCGATCTTACACGCGGACATGAACGAAGTTACACGTTGTTGTTGACTAATATTATTAATTCTAACTTTGTATGTAACGTGCTTTTACTTATTTACATAATGCTTATTTCAGTAACGGCTGTTTTAGACAGGATATACAAATATGTTTTTGTATACACGCAGTCGGTTTATCTAAAACAATACGGCTGATCGTTGGCCCGCTCCAAAACAAAACGGCCCTGTTTTTAAAATGGCTAGCCGTAATGTGATACGTCGATATATACAATACAACTACGACGCATACATGTCTGACGCCTGTCTTTTCTGGGGATAGTCAGAGGCGGACTCCCGCTTCCCTGCGCTTTTTTTGGAGCAAAGATAGGAAAACTAGTCCGATGAACTCCAGGGGCGGATGCAATAGCGTCGCCAACGAGTCGCAGGCAAAAAAAAAAGATAAGAACAGTTTGAGGACACCATTACTCTTGAAAATTGACTTGCTATATTGAAAAGGTATCTCTGTTTGTGATATATTGTAACTACCTTACTTTTTATGGATAAATGCATTTATACACTGCCATCGGTCGTGGGTGTGATCTGTTGATATGGGACTTGCGGATGAACTAATTACCCAAAATTTTAAGCTTGCGTTTTCTCTGATATTACGCTACGCGTGTCGCTTGGTTCATTTGGTTTCGATTGGTGAGTCTATGTTAGTGAACAAAGTATAGATATTTTTAAATTAATATATGTTTCTCATAAATGAGTTATTTAGCAGTTTTGGACGACCTCCTACTCGGTGGTGACGACTTGGTTAAGGGGGCATGGCACAGTGACTGGATGCTAGTGGCTCATGACCGTAACATACAGCGCTATATGGGATAGGTCTATATTTGGCGATTTGTGGACGTTGTGACGGCTGACACAAGTGGTGTTTACATCCCCACCATGGTTCAAGCCTTGTCGTGGCGGTGAAGTAGCCTGGGGTGAACCCAATTGAACCGAGGGATATCTTTGCACCCCTCTTATAAGAAGAGGGGGCTTAAATATCACACACAAATGGACCCCACCCAGGGCCGGTGAAGGCGCGTAAATGCGTTTCCCCGCGTCAACAAAAAAATAGGGTCGGTTTTACAGATTCATATAAAAGCATCGGTTTTTATTATTATTTAGCATTAGAGATAAGTGGCCAATAAGCTTTATAGTTTACTTGGGTTTCATAAGTTCCGCTTATTTCATCATCATCATCATCATTATCAGCCCTTATCGGTCCTCTGCTGAACGTGGCCTCTTTCAATGAACGCCAAGACAACGGATATCTCGCCACTCGCATGCGCCCCCTTATGTACATGTATTTAAATACATTTATGTGCTGGTGCTCCCGTAAGTGAAGAGTAATAATAATAATAACAAGTAATTCTAGCCATTACTATTATGTTATTTTAACTACAAAAGTTTGTAATTTTTACGACAATCCTTCGTAGAGTGAGCGAGAAAAAGCTATAGTTTTTATTCTTATAATAATTAGGCTGTAAAGCGTTTCGTGCTGAGCTTCGCGGAAAAGCCGAAGTCACGACATGCCAGAGGATTATAATTTGTTAAAAACTAAACTTGTTTTAGAATATGTGTAAAAAAATAATTATATGTCTGAAGGAATGTTGTGGGAGTCACAGCGGGGGGNNNGGGGGGGGGGGGGTTTCGTTAGGAAGATGGTGTATGGATAAAGTTTTCTCACTCCGCATCATACCAGAGAAGCATTTGGCTGTAGGCCGGAAGGTTTTCTGTACGAAGAGAGTAATGACTGTGGAGGAGGCAAGGTAGGTGTGTAAGGATCGTGTTGTATAATAGCTCGTTCTCTCTGCCTACCCCATTAGGAAGCTGACGTGAAGATGTGTTTCTGTTGTTGTTGTTTTAAGATAATTACACTTTGAGAATAAAATGAATAAATAATGTTAGGGTGGCTTGGTACTGCTGGCATTATTGTTCATTCATAAAATTCGTGATGGATCGTGAGTAGTAGGGCTTCGGCCGTCTTGGCGTTTATTGGAAGAGGCCTATGAACCCAGTATTAATAGTAATAACTGTGTGCTTATCACAACCACGTCAAACCAGCCCTTTTCTTTGTTAACTCGGGGAAACGCATTTATGCGCCTTCACCGGCCCTGGGTGGGGTCCACTGGTGTGTGGGGCTCGCGGCACATTATATAGTGCCGAAACAAAAACCACCGCGAGTTCCATCAGTGCCGCCTTTGATGAGGTGCCCTGGTACAGAAAATCATCAGGGCACCTCGACGGCAAGTCGATCCTCGAGGGACCGACGCCACATCCACAGATGGGGTTGTCTCGCACCACATGACACCCCCACCGACTGGGATAGTGCTATGAGGTGAGGTTCCCATCCTCGCCCCTTGCCCCTTACGCAAGGGCGTTTCAACTTTTTGCTCTTTTGTCCCCTCTTCTTATAAGAGGGGTACAAGGAGCGGCACCGCCTCCTGCTCTTTAGTCCCCTCTTCTTATAGGAGGGGTACTAAGAGCCGCCACCTCCTCGGCTGAATTGGCTTCGCCCAAGGTGTCTCGGATAAGCCCAGGCTACTGAACCCCACCGCCACGACAAGGCTTGAACCATGGAGGGGACGTTAGCCCAGCCCTGTGCTAAGTAACTTCACGACTTTTTGGAAGGGGTAGTGCAGTGCTGCATAGGAAGAGATAGTGCCATGCATTGTGCAAGAGCAACGCATCTGCGTAATAATCATTAGAATGTCCATGGGCGTCGGTAGTCATGAAAAGGCGCCGATTGCTCGACCAGGGAGGTACCTCTCGCTGCGGTTTGTAAGTAGCCGGTGGCCCATTATTGGAGGTGAAAGGAAGGGCAACGCACCAGCATAGTAATTATGCTGATGTCAATGGGCGTCGGTAATGATCTGAAGGCTCTGAATACTCGTTTGTCCCCCTATACTATAAAAAAGCAACCACATAGTAAACTCGACTTGTTCACACAAAAGCTGACACAACCTTAACAGCCAACCTTATCGCGCTTGGATGCCGGCCCGTCTTAAACCTGTCAAGTCACGTCCATTTATTTTCTTTTGGTGAGCTTTTATCTCAAATGTTGTATAAAAAAATATTTACGTAGCTCGTGATAACACTCGCCGTGATAGCCTTTTAGAAATTTCTCTTTACCCATAAATGTGAATTATTGACGTTCGGAAATGTAATTTTTATTAAGGATAGAATGACGGGTAAATGGCGCATTGCGTCCACATGATACATGATGCGATAACCAGAGGAGGTTATAGGATAATATGACGAGGCTTAACAAAGTAAGGGCAACCAGCAGGTGACCACCCCCGCTTATAGTCAGCCGCAATACCTGAGTTCTACAGTCGGCGTTAGAGACAAGATTATTCTCTTTTCGAGAAGAATCCCGAGTCGTATTGATTCTGGAATACCCAGGGCGGCAGCTAGTTTCACGTGAATAGTATGTTCATTGCTAATGAAGTGAAAATATAGACGCCAGTGTCATATAGATTGCAGATTTCTTTTAGCATTTTTTTATCTTTATATCGCATTATCGTCAGATGTGGTAATAGGTATATCAAAGACGGGTTTATTAAGAATTAAAAATAATAACAGCATTAGATGAGTTTCATCTGATTGCTACTAATTTATTATTAAATTACAAACTTATTTGGTATACTAATTTAGTATTAGAAATTGGCGTCCCATACAGGGAGGAACAAAAGGTCGAATATTTTTAAGTTAACATATTTAATTAATCAAAGTATTAAGTAACCATTATTTTCTATGCACTTTGGCATCTTATAGGCAGTTCATTGATCCATTTACTAAAAACCAATCGGACGGCAGTCAATAAAATATTTGAAGTCGATTTGGACCGCCCCATCGGACTTGAATTTTTTCCCTTGCAATCAAATTGAATTTTTTCCATTGTCATCCAAATTTCGAAAAAAATGGCAATCTGTTGGAGCGAGGTCCGGGGAGCACGGAAGACGTAAAAGACTTTCCGATTGAGGCTCTTCTAATTTGGTAGCCGTCCGTTGCGCAGTGTGTCCTTACCAAAGAGGAGAAATTCGTGATTAAAGTGGCCAGTACGGAAAACGGTAATTTCATATGTAAACCCAACAAATAATGGCCGTTACAAATTAATCACGGCTTTACGGATTTAGATTAGAAGCAATGTTTAATAAGCATATTTGTGTTAAAATCGAATAGCAAATTGTAATTTAATAGCGACCTGTGCCGCTAGTCCTAAACAAATTTTACACATATTTTATTTTAGTAACGCCATTTTATATTCCCATTGCTAATAGTCAAGACGAACCCTGCCCTTGGACGGGTCCAAATGATTTCTGTGTCCTTTATTTCTAAAATTGTCCTGTGTGCTGATGTGACAAGTACCACACTGTTACTAAGTCAACAAGTCCTTTCCAAACAAGGTACAGTTTGCAAAACCGACGTTCGTATTGTTGCGCTAACAATGAAACGAATCTGGGTATTTTCTACCCCAACACTAATAGCTCAACCCTTATATTATGTCCCGCATGTCCGCCATCCTTTTGTGCTTTGAATCCCGAAATGCAAAATGAGAGTTCCTCCTTTAGATTATTTCGAAGCATTTAAGACTGCAGGGAATCCGTGGTAAGGGAAAATATTTCGCTAGGAAGTATTTAGATGCGTTAAGATTGTAGTTATCATATTTGTGAAACCTCATTGTTTTGTTGCTTACCAGTGTTTACAGTGTTGAAAACATAGGGTATCTTTACTTGAAAACATAGGGTATCTTTACTTGAAGACATAGGGTATCTTTACTTGAAAACATAGGGTATCTTTACTTGAAAACATAGGGTATTTTAAACCACTCGGAGTACTTTAAAACATAGGGTATTTTAAACCACTCGGAGTACTTTAAAACATAGGGTATTTTAAACCACTCGGAGTACTTTAAAATTGATTTGCTTGTGTAATCGGATCGTGCATACGAAGGTGCCTATTTAATTTATTTCTTATACTATATCTTTTAAGTTACTTCTATATAGTAAGAGATTATAAGCAAATGAAATAAATGATAAGAGGACGAAGTGAGTAATCTGCGATCATTATCTTCATCACAGGTTTTGTAGGCATATGTCGCTGAGCAAGTGAGACGACCGCCAGTATGCCTAATCTCGAAAGAGAAAGAAATCAGAAACATCATTACAACTGAAGAACGTACTACATATCCGCTCCCTATTACCGCCTAAATGACCCACAGACGTTACGCTAAAATATATAAGATTCTTGCTTTATTTTTACGCTTGCAGTCTGCCAGCAATTAGACCTCCATTAGCAACATCGCTACTATAAATTATACATTTTTATAATGTTTCAGCGCATTTAAAATATAGTTTTGTGTATTTAGCAAAGCAGGAAATTACGATAGCAAAGCCACTGTTTTAAGCTCTCTCAGTGAGATGTACCTCTCACGGTCATCCCTTGTTGGCTTCAATGATGCAATGCTGGCACAACCATATCATTCAGTGCGGGTACCTCTTCAGTGTCGAGTTTCGTGCTATTTTTGAGTAGCTGGTGGCCCGTTGTGGTGAGGGGAAATGATATCATATAATTACAACAACACCTTCATGCTAGTTCCTTAAAGGGGCAGGCCAGAGGGAACGCAGTGACACATATCACGACCCTTGCATACATGCCTCCACATTTACAATCTACGAAGACATGTTCCACTATCCTTCCTAATCGTTTAAATGTACTGTTTAATACCGGTACAGTACAACGGAATATATGTCGTAGTCGTATTATACAAGTCGCCGTATTACATTACGGCTAGCGATTTTCAAATGGGACGTTCTTCAATATGGCGGCTGACGTTTAACCCCATTGAATATCTTGATTTTAGGCAGTGATAGTGGTACATACATATCTGTGATTATATAGTGGACGTAAAATCGTAAATATTTGTTAAGTTAATAATTATAAATAATGGATTTATCAATCTTCGTAATTCGCGTGAATAAATCTCTCCTATTAATTATTCACCTTGGCTTAGGAGCTTACGGCGGTTGTCTCGTGAGTTAAAGCTGGAAAACCACTCATTTCGCTAATTTGATCTCAATGCACGTAAAGTTAAGGTAGTTTATGATGTGGCCGGCTCCTTTAAATCATCCTTTGTATCACCGGTTATGCGAAACCCCGACGCAGCAATTTCATAAATTAAACCGTCTCATGAATACCTCGGCGTTGTAAGGTGATACATGTGATCCAAACAGACGCTTCCTTTCAATAACTTAGGCGTAATGTTTCTTATGAGGATACCCTTGAAAAAATAGATATAGTGTTTTTAGAAGGGGTGTTTCATTCAAACACTCTTGATGTAAGCATTTGTAAATTATAAGAAAATGCGGATTTAGCACTAAAATACTAAAATATTTATGTAATTTTATATAAAGATATATTTTATGGTCATACTATATTATATCATAGTTGGCTTTTGTAGCAACTGAAGAGTACATAACATTATTTTGAACACGAGAACGGGGCAATATCATTTAATATTTAAAGTTAATTGATGTCGTAAATGTTTTAAAAATAACCTTATCCCACGTCTTTACAAATTTCTCCTTTATTTTTAAACTGATTCCACGTGAGTGACATTTTATAAATTTCAGGACATTGCAGAGCTATAGTATGAGTACATCTATATTTACTATGAATTTGTAAGTATTATCCGTTCGTACATACCAGATAGGAATACACGGAAGTAAATTTGTATGTTCAGTAAATAATGTTTCTAATGTTAGACGATGGTCTAGAAGTAGTCGAACTATGTACAGTACCACCAAGTTACTCGTATCTATGTTTCAGTATATAAAACGAAAAACCATTACTATAAACAGTTACTTGCAGCTGCCAAATAGTAACATTAAACGACACATTAGCGACGCGGCTTACTGTAGAGATACCTTGCACTGTACCTAAACCACAATGGCCACAACGAATAAATGCAGTAATTTTTGTGACAAACAATTGATATTATTTTTCGTTACAACATGCACTATATACACACATAGCATAGCCGTCAGTTACATTTTTACCATCGAACCGAGTTAACTGATACAATAATAATGTCATGCTAGCCGAATTTCTACTGCTGCGGCTATGTTGAGAGCCATTTGCGCAGGAGATGTTGTAGCGCACAGGTATTTATGCCGACACATGAGCACACTCTATTCCCTTATTTTCCTGTTACAAAACGGCAAATATGACACGACCATAGAGAAATTAGGCACGGGACGAGGCACTGGGTGTAACACCGATTTCCCAACTGCGGACTGTTATTAGAAATCCTAACAACACTTTGTCGTCACACTATACCGCGCGTCGGGCGGACTGTTCATTAAATAACTATCTTATCCGTGTGGGAATGGCTGTGGAAAAGTCCCAAAGTTATATTACTATATAATACAGAATAAAGACATTTCTATTCTATTCTATATTCAGTTGGCATCATATTATTATATCATTGCCCAAAATTTTATTACAATCGATCCAGTCATTTGAAGACTAGCCTGGATATAGGTACTAATAATATAAAGCCGAATCATTGTCGAAGAAATCCTGTAAGACTATATACAATGACGCCACGACTAGTAGGACCGGAGTTACGAGGCTGAAACCACGGAGTTATGCTAGTGCTAAGATACAGGGATAAGATATTAGTTCAATTGTATCTAGTAGTGCTTAGATAGTAATTTCATCATCATTTCTTCATTGTCACCCTTATCGGTCCACTGCTGGACATAGGCCTCTTTCATTGTACGCCAAGGCGACTGATCTCCTGCTACTCGCATCTATCCCGGACCGGCTACTGCACGGAGATCGTCTTCCCACCTGGTGAACGGTCGACCAACACTTCGTTTTCCTACACGCGGCCTCCACTCCAGAACCTTAGTGGCCCATCTGCCATCTGATCTTCTGAGTGTGTGACCATCGCATTGCCACTTCAGCGAGCGTATTCTTCGCGTGATATCGGATATCTTAGTTCTCTGTCGTATGACTTCCTTACGAACACTATTGGATAAAGAAACACCCGACATAGCACTTTCAATAGCCCGCTGAGCTACCGCAAACTTGCGGACCAGTCCTAAATTAAGAGACCATGTTTTGACGCCGTAGGTCATCACGAGGAGAACGCATTGGTTGAAAACTTTTGTATTCAAGCTCTGCGGCAGAGGCGACGTGAGAATGTGATGAAGCTTCCGGAACGCTGCCCACCCCAACTGAATCCTTCTATCGGCTTCCTTCTCGAAGTTATGTCTACCTAATTGCAATAGTTGCCCGAGGATAGAAATATATGTATTTTTATTAAAAAGAAGCATATGCTCGGTCTGAGATGTGAGAAAATATACAAAAGATCTTTAATATCGCGTAAAGTTCGCCTCAAGTACTCAAGTACTCTACAACTCGACTGAAATCAATGAAGGCACGTGTGACGCTGTCGGTGGTTCGAGAATGCAATGAACGTATTTTATTCTCATAGAGCCTGCGCCAACTTCTACGACAGATTTTGACAAATGAACCTGGTTCGACTGAGGAATTCCAGTCAGTAACACTGACATCGATGAATTGCTGCCGAATCGGGCCGGTACACCTCTCGTTCACATGGTAACGCCACAGACTACAAATATATGGCTTCACGTTCCGTGCTGTTTACGTTTTGTGAGTTTTCATCGACCCGATGGATAGAATGACTATAGACACCCATAGACATCTGCACGATTACTATGCAGATTCGTAGGTCTCTTTTATTCCCTTACACTAATGGACTACTGAAAAGTCATGAACTGCAAGTAAACCGTCAACATAGCAGTCATTTTTGGCTGTGTTATGTGATCGAGCGGTACTCTCCCGGTCGTGTCGACCAATTCGGCTGCAATGCCACTATCTCTTGCTGAGACACAATAATTTTGCGTATGTATATGGGCAACGTTAGTCACCAAATCCTCATACTATTCATTTGCCCTCAACTGTCCACAGACTGTTGGTTGGCAGGCTGACAGTCTAACATAGCACACATACTGCAAGTCAATTTATTTCTACAATACGAATGACTGCACACCCAGGAATGTTATATAACCCGCCGGTCTGAGGGTGACGGGGGTACGGTCCGTAGCATCCGTCCAGTCATGATCCTCTCCTGGAGCCATTTATTCACGTCTGCGGCGAGGCCATTTTAGATATCGCGCTTGAGCTGCCTCCATTAGTCTAGCAGTGTCTAGATTAGCAGTGTCTCTATGGCCGTGACAATAATACTTAAATTATATATTATAAACATTCTCATATCGAAATGCATCGCTCCCATCTGCGAGAGAGTGGGGGGTCGGTTCTCTTTTCGTTCCCAAGCCTAGTCTTATCACCAGAAGAGCGTTCATTTCGATCCGATGAAGCTGTATAAGGTTACTCTTTACTACGTCAGCATAAGGGGGGGTCCGAAAAAAGCTCCCACAAATAATACTGCCCCTTAAAAACTTACATATTAAAAACTACTTGTGACAATTATGGAACGTCCTGTTCCGTGTTCAATAAATTCTTACGGTCACAATCTGATGGCCAACATTGGGCCGTTTAATAATTGCCGTCAGGCTGTCACGCGAGCACATAGCTTATATATTACTGGACCTTTTCATAGTCACGTGAGAGATCAAATTTTACTCACGCGACTAAACTAATTTACACGGTTTTCTATTGCACAATAGTGGCACCATGAATTATTTTTTATCCGACTGTGCCAGAGGATGTGTAAAATTTTTGAGCGTACCTGTGTATGTGAATTTCTGTAACATGCTATATCCAGAACGACTTGGCAGACTAAAGCATTAGATTCGCCTTGACATGGCGAGTGACATCATTTTTTAATCGTTTCTACAATAAGGAGTAATCATTGAATTTCTGTTTATTCGTTTGTTTACTCAATAAAAATACGACTCCGAAACCATCAGACCGATTTGAAAAAACCTTTTATCAATAATATATGTTCATTATATAACATTTGCTAAAACGTTTTGATTATTACGTAGTCTATACTAACGACGAGCGAAAAAAATCCTCATCTAACCGCTGAAATTATTGACAACTAGCTACTAACCGTCACGACAAACGTTCTGTCATAAATTTAATTTGTTATCATTGTTACGTGTGAAGAAACGAGCAATTGGAGCTTTTTTACGACTACCGACGTACATACGTCGCGGTAAAGATCCGAAGATATCCGTATAATTACTATTCAGTTGTGTTGCCCTTTTTTCACCTCCGCTCCAATGGACCACCGGCTCACCAACTGTACCAAAGACGAGACGAAGATGTCACTTTACGGGGGTATTACGTGAGCGAGAGGTTTCTCCACGATGCCGGCCCATTCCCTGCAATGCTGCATGGCTCTACCTCAAAATAAGTGCACAGACATCTTTCTGCTTAAGCGGTGTTTGTTATGGATGATTATAGTAACAAGTAGTTGTTATAGTTAATCTATTAATTAACTATAAATACTTAATAAGTTTATAGTAAAATTTACAATAGCAGTTTTCGTTTTAACATTACCAACTCTACTATAAAACATGATGGTTATACACCACTAAGAACTCCGTCTGTGCTGTTTAAAAATTTCTGGAGTATAAAATATGGAGTATATATATATATAAAGTTCAAGCGAAGCTGAAGGACTCCCAATTTCCACACATCTTTCACAAATAGGCATGAAGCTATCTGCTATTATGTCACTGTATTTGTAACGTATCAGAAGCTGGTTGTTCATTACGGTTTCGTGGCCAAATTTCAAAAAACTTAACCCTTATAGCTTCATCATGTCCGTCTGTCAGACGTTTTACGTTATGGGTTTAGGTCATGGGTACCGTATGATTGAAATTTGGACGGTAGATGTGTTTTGTGACGCGCTAAAAAAGGTGTATTATGATTTTGAAAAATAAAGTCATCAAGGGTAGCACTCTGTAAATGTTTTTAATATCTAGTCTGTCATCGTCAACATTATCCTCCTGCTAGTCGCATCAGTCCCGGACCGGCTACTACACGGATGTCGTCTTCCCACCTAAATGCGGCCTCCACTCCAGAACCCCTTACTGGCCCATCTGCAACTTGTTTCTCTGAGTGTGTGTCAAACCTTCGAATGAATAATATTCTTTATTAAACGAAATTCTGCTAAACCGGAAATAACTTCACAACTGTCATTTATAAATGTACCACCTCAAAGGGAATAAATGAAAATATAATAAAAGTACACTACATGATGTATGAAGTAATTTTTTATTGTGTCGCACGTGAAATTAAAAACAACTGAAAAATTAATTCACGTCAACGTTAAGGCTAGGACAGATATTGTACTATAATAAGGATTCGTAAAGAGTTTTTATAATAAGCTGTCATAGCTTGAGGGTTCCTAATGAAGTGCTTGCCTTTTATATATGATGCTGCTTCGTTTGATAGTCATACCTTATTTTTGTAGTTAAAACTTCTTGACAGGGAAAAGTGTGAGCTCACGTTATCAATACGTTACGCAGCGTAGGAAAGTGGATCTACGCTGACACAAGCCCATTGGAGGGGAAGTAGAAAGGATGAGCGCAACTCATGTGCACGATAATCATGTAAATTCCTATGGGCGTTAGTAGTCGTCAAAAGGTTATACGTTAAAAAAAAAGCTCACAACAGCTAGGCTGCCCCACGTTTCTTGTGCTAAGTAGCATGTGGTTTTATAGTTTTAAATTTTTACTTCTATCGCCAGTCCTTCCTGCCTGTTTTTGTTTTACTATTTTTGCGGGAAGGCAACTTATGGCAACTTATCGCCAGCTGAGATTCAAACCACGGGGCCTCACGTCTGTAATTGAACATGCCACCACACAGTCTCAGCAAGTATACATTTATGTTTGAAAATAATACCGTCCTCATAATGCAGTCGGTTATAAATATAAAACTTGTTTGTACAATCAATTAAAGAGAACAATAAAATCCCTAGGGATTGTGCACTTGATGCATTTAGACGGGAATAAAATGTCTGTCGGTGGCTGCTGGGATAATGGGTTCAGGTGGACTAAAACTCGCGCGGTTTAGTAAATCTCTTCGAAACACCTGTCCCCTATTTCTAACCTAATTTACAGCGTATATTTAAGTGCACAGATATCGTCTTACGTTATAGTCAACTATTAAAGCATAGGAGGACAAACGTCTCGAAGGCTCACAACAAATCGCACGAAAAGGGGGCCTTCCTTTTCTCACCCCCCTGACGTCCACTGCCAGACAAACCGATCCGATTGTCAAAAACAGAACCCATGTAAGTATACTATAAAGTTCGTCTCCCTGTCCGTCCGTCTGTCCGCGCCTCAGGAATATATGAAATGATATTAAACACTAAATCTGCAATTTCTTTCAACATAGAAATGATTTCTAAGTCAACACAATCAAAACATGAAGCCGTTATGTGATCGCTGGGTACTTCAGATCTTTAGAGTTGACCCAATTGATTTTTGGAAGTAGTATTTTTGTTACAATTTTAAGAAAATATTTTAATTTTAATTCACGAACGGCTGGCACAGTGGTAACATAGCTCGGACAAGCCTTGTATATTGTGCCAGCGGTCGCAAGTTCGAATCCCGAAAAGGGCATGTATACTTATCCATATATTATATGTATTTGTATAATAAAATACTAAATAATATATACGATTTCTTAAATTTGTAAAAAATAAGTGAGAAATATTATAATATAATGTTATTATTATTATTATTACTATATCCACCTTCAATTAAATCCTCGATGACTATGTACCCGATTCTTAAAACAATTTCCATTTAGTACCTTGCAGATGAGAAAATGCACATATTGCAAAGCACACATTAACATTTAATACCACAAAGATATTCCACAGATACAATTTTGCTTCTATGTATTTAAAGCGACATATAACAGAATTGCGCTTTCAAGCGCTGGTGAATAAAAGTCCATTATACAAGAGACATTATTACTTGTTGGGAAACATCTCACTCAGCGATATTGAGAATGAATTCGGTCTGATTTTATAGGTAAAATAGAAATTGAAAATCTCTCTTTGAAATATTGATTTGGAGTTGATAGAAATGGTTTAGTTTGTAAAATGTAGAGTCACGGTGCATTTAAGTCGAATTGGGCCGCCACGAAGGTTCCTCTGTATCACATAATGTTAACGTAAAAGTGATAGCATTTGGGTTTGTGAGCAGCCGGTCTGCTGAAGGGATGGTGTAGCATGATGTTAAGGGGCGTCGGTAGTCATCAAATTGCGTTGTCTACTCCTTTGCCCTAACGCCATAGAAAAACTAACCACACTTCACAGATTCTTTAAGTAGACGCCAGCGACTCCTATAGATGCGTACTGCCCTTGTGTCTATATTAATACATGAAACAAAAGAAAGAGAAAGCAGAAGAAAACAAAAACTTTGGACCCCTTTTTAAGAAAAATGCTGGGACGCTCGAGAATTACATTTGGCACACTTGCAATTTATGTGCAGAAGAAGTACAGACAGCTATTTTTTTTATATACAATAGATTTTATTGTTTTTACTAAATAAAACATTACCCAAACCATACACACATTGTTAATACTTCTGTAATACACAGCTTGGGATACCGTCAACGTACGACATTTATTTTATAATATATCTATAAAAACGTTTTACAGTCCAGCTGTATTCGAAGTCCAATGATTTGCTTATAATTATGATCGAATTTCGATCTCGGTGTTTATAAATACGTCCGGACTGTTGTAATCGCTTTGCTAAAGCAGCTCGGAGCGATTTATTTGAGTTTAGAAGGCCTCTTCACCCAAAAAAGAATAAATAACGCATCTGCATAATCTCTGGCTGTACTGTAGATGCTTAAAGGCATGTTATAAGATAATAAATAGCTGTACCACGCGGTTTTATCCGCGTATAATTTGGATGAAATCATTGAAGTCACTGAAATCATGAAGTTACATACGAACTATCAACCACAAAACGCATAATGTGATAAAATTTGGCAACAGTTCGTCTTGTAATCATCTATGTCCTAAAAAGAATACCCACGCTAAATTTAATACTCCTAATAATTGTGATCTCTGATATTCCACGATGAGTGAGTGAGTGAATGACATTTAGAGAGAATTGGAGATTTTGAATTTTTTTCACACTTTTGGTAACATTATCGAAGTTTTCATACTGATCTCTAACGTTACAATAAAACTACTTTTACGGATATTATCGCGGTTTATTAAATTATTTAACTAGTCAGAAGCTTTACAGCCACCATGACCACGGGTGAACATGAATATGTGATCTCCAACGTTTCAAAAAATACGAAGCCAACAAACTAACACTCAATTGTTTAATCTTCATTCTATCAATATAGATATGGACTTAAAGGAGGAGACATATTTTAAGAAAAGTCATTTGCGTACCTCCAAATCGATAAAATGTTTTCCGTCATTTTTGTATGATGAATAAAAAACTTGCAAAATTCCACGTCCATTATTTTATAGTGAAGTATGGAAATAAAGTTGGAAAGTTTTGGATTTCAAACGCCATAATCTGTGGAACTATCCGACGGATTCGCGAAACTTCGAAAGTGCTATACGGATTTAAATGATATTTCTGCATTTGTTGCGTAGATAGAAGCAGTATTTGTAAGGCAATAAATTCAGAAATATTTTTAAAATGTCGATGTTTTTCGGTCGGAATTTTGATTTGTAAAAGGTAGTGCTGCGCTGCATTGCAACTGAATTGGGCCAATACTATCGGGTAGGTGCATCTCGCTCATTCCTAGCTCACAATAAGTATGCCTCCCTTTTAATTATTCTTCTGTATGCGTTAATATTCAATGTACATTCCGTTGGGCGTTAAGCATTACATTGTTCCCGTTTCATTTTAGACTTGATTTAGAAATAAATAACTATTCTCCATATATTATTGTGCGCACAAAAATTGTTTACACTATAAGTATGGCTTCTTTTATCTAAAAAAAATAATACAAAAACTATTATTTTCCCTAAATATTTGTTCAATATTAATAAAGCATAGCCTACGTCACTCCTGAATGGTATAGTCTTCTCTTAGTTAAATAATTGTCATGACTGGATCAGTGTATCCGAAGTGCACCGCGTCCAAACAAACATTGAAAGAGTTATCCCTTTATGTTTTTTAATATTAGTATATTGTAAAAGTAATGACCACCCTCGTTTTAGTTTGTAATTAACAGACGCCTCGAGGCTCGCCGGAGTAGCGGATGCTCTCGTGATGCCATTGTGCGCAATATTTCTCTTGCTAATGAGGTAGGTAACCTCAAGTGTAATATGCCGGGTTGACCTCAATCGTAAATACATTTGCAACCTTGGTAGAGTAGGGTAAACGAGCAGTGATCACCTGATGATATCCGACTTTAGATTGATATACTCGCGCTAATCAATCGGAGCCTTTTGATTACTACCGACGGCCATGGACATTCGTATAATTGTAATGCAAATGCGTTGCCCTCCTATCATCCCCCTAACAATGGGCCACCGGCTACTCACAAACCGCACGAAACGCGACAGCGACGCCGTCACTTTACGCCGGTGTCAGGTGAGCGAGCGGTACTTCCCCTCTCGTGCCAGCCCAATTCCGTTGCATAGGAGGATGTAGTGTCATGCACCATGCATGGCACTGCCGCCTCCTATGAAGCATGGCACTACCACTTTCTAAATTCTGTTTGTTTGTTTGCATTGAATAGGCTCCATACTTAGAGTTACCAATTTGAAAAAATATTTTACCATTAGAATCCTACATCATCGCTGATGAACAGGCTGTATTATATTTTCTAAACCGCTGTATACAGGTATATACAGCGGTTTAGAAGTTGTTCTATCATAAATTTAATTATTTGTATAGGGTTTACGACTTCAATGTTAAATGTATTATGTTATAAATACGATAACTTTATAAATGAACAATAATAATAGTGTCTTACACTATGCATGGCACTACCTTCCTGCCATCTAGCTGATGGACCATTAGAAGAGTGGGGGAAAGGAGGACAACACATCCTCAACAATTATGCGGTGTATGAAGGTCCCTGACTGACTATTCGTTTTAACCCATAAACTATGAAAAAGATAGATATTTTAAATCTAGCGAAAGAACACGAAGCGACGTGACGTGACGTACTTTCTCATATAACTCTGCGCTTGAGAGTCATTGTGTGTCTCGTATGTCGCAAGGCAAATGAGAATTTTTATATTAAACCGGAACTGTCAGGATTTAAGACTTACGTGACAGAGCTGCAGGAATTTATAATTCAGAGGAGAACGTACATTTATGTTATACGTTTGGAACTGTAATGGCGTAGGCATAGAGCCGTCCCGTCCTATGTCATGGGAATATATATCTCATATAATTTGTTCAAGTTTTAAGTTTTAGCAGGATTATTGTTAAGTGTTTTAAGAAATTTAAAGGTTATTAAATAAATTGAGGAATATATTAAACCAAAC
Source organism: Eumaeus atala (assembly GCA_017140195.1). Lineage (NCBI taxonomy): Eukaryota > Metazoa > Arthropoda > Insecta > Lepidoptera > Lycaenidae > Eumaeus > Eumaeus atala. Next base: position 88,860 of record JAFELO010000545.1, on the reverse strand, counting down.
AAAAATAACAACCATTTAACTACTTTAGTACGCACTGTGAGAATATTTTGGCGAATTTAAGGCGCAGCGATAAAGCTCTGTAAGGAAGTTCAAAAATATTATGCGGAAACATTTTCCTGTAAGACCCATAACTGCCAGTTCCT